>CAUYRH010093535.1:0-37385 GCA_963574655.1 Perodicticus potto
AACCAAAAACAAAGCAGTGTATATATCTTGCTGATATTGTCTGGGCAAGAGGTGATCTTCTGGGGTATGATATGTTAATCACAATGTTGATATGGCTGTACAAAATGGAGACTGGAGGCCTCTAATGATTTCTCAAACCCCACAGGGTGGAGAGCTTAAATACTCCTCAACCTGCCTAGATGGCACTTTAAATTACTAACTTGGGCTAAGCAGAAGCTTTCCCAGGAAAGTGCTTGTTGCTGAGATCACTCCTTAAGTGGCAATCCACTTGCCCAGTGTGCCAAAACCAGTCTCACCCTATGCCCCTGAGGGCTAAGGCTGCAAGGTGTCTCAGTTCCCGCCTTTAGGCTGCTCAGTCACTAGATTACTCGCTCCCACCCAATGCTTGTTCCGTGACCCTGAGGGTGGAGCTTGCCTGGGCAGTTCTCCCATGATGGCTCCACACGGCCCACAACCAAACACTGGTAGCTCCGTCTGGCTCAGTGGCTCAGTCTGGAGCTCCAGACAACACTCAAAGACCTCCACACTCTTGCCCCAGTTCTCCCAAGGCAGTTCAACCGAGTGCCAAGTCCAAAAGAAACCCAAACAGCTCACAGGTAAGGGCTTTCCAGTTTGCAATCTCACTGCTGCTGCAGCTATAGCTGCCGGCAGGATTAGATCGAATGAACACATGCAACCACTTGCCAGATCTCCACTGCTTTTGTCTTCCTCAGGGGGTCCAGAAGTCTCACGCTGTCTCCCTGTGTCCCCAAAGGGATGTTTCTGGGCAGATCCCACCAGCCAGAGATGCCTGAAGTCTTTTCTCCCCAGTCTCACTGTGCCAAGTTGCAAGGAAGCTGTTACTCAGCCACCATCTTAAAGCCCCTCCCTGTCTTATACTCTTTACTCTGCTTTCTACAACAGCCTTTCCTTCTACTTTCTTGAAACCTGAGACAGGCCGCAGACTCACTGAAGTATTCCATCTCCAAATCCCATTTCCTACTCAGGGCGTCATCTGCAATTTTTCTTCTTCTTTTACTTGTACTTATGATCAGAAAGGTTCTTAGGGCAGAGACTTTACTGTTTGTTTGGTATAGTCTTATTTATTGTATAAGATGTATACTTTTGACACATGTATAAATATTATAATAACACTATTATTCACTTTGATTAAAGGAGACTTGTTTACAGTCATTCTTCACAAAGAGGAGGTAGTTAGTTCTATTGTTATTATGAGAGAGGCTCTACACAGGTCCCTCAGCTTTCTTCAAACTTAGAGACATTCTTTTTATTGAAGGCAAAGAAGCATATTTTTCCTGTGATTTTATTAGGGTTTGGCAGCATGGAGAATATTTGTGGTATTAAGAGCAATTTCCTACTAAGTTGAATGCTTTGCTGCCTTTGGCTCCGTATTTAAGAAAATACACCACTTGTGGGTGAAGAACATAACAGTGAGATACTTTGTATCTGAAAGCATTTCTACAAAGTGCTAGAGCTTGGTATATGATTATAAATATTGTTTGGAAGATGATAAATATGCAGTGTGGATTCAATTTTTATCCCAGCAATCCAAACCACACAATTTCTTTACATCTGGGGTCAGTTAGTAAGTGATATTTGTATAAACCGTAGCTGGGATAATTTTTAGCATCTAAGCATGGTGCAAGTGTGGCCAACATAGCTAATAAACCAGAGACTGGGCAAATTGAAGTGTATTTTTTCTCAGGAGCTGTGTAGCTTCCCAGGAAAATACACAGGTGGTACCCCCTGCTGCATAGGGGATAGGATCCCCTGCTGCATGGGGGGTTGGATCCACTGCTGCACGGGGGGTAGGATCCCCTGCTGCACGGGGATAGGATCCCCTGCTGCAGGGGGATAGGATCCCCTGCTGCATGGGGGATAGGATCCCCTGTGCATGGTGGATAGGATCCCCTGCTGCATGGGGGAAAGGATCCGCTGTGCATGGGGGATAGGATCCCCTGCTGCATGGGGGACAGGATCTGCTGTGCATGGGGGGTAGGATCTCCTGCTGCATGGGGGACAGGATCCCCTGTGCATGGGGGATAGGATCCCCTGCTGCATGGGGGATAGGATCCCCTGTGCATGGGGGATAGGATCCCCTGCTGCATGGGAGGTAGGATCCCCTGCTGCATGGGGGATAGGATCCCCTGCTGCATGGGGGGTGGGATCCCCTGCTGCATGGGGGGACAGGATCCCCTGCTGCATGGGGGGTAGGATCCCCTGCTGCATGGGGGACAGGATCCCCTGCTGCATGGTGGATAGGATCCCCTGCTGCATGGGGGGTAGGATCCCCTGCTGCATGGGGGTAGGATCCCCTGCTGCATGTGGGGTAGGATCCCCTGCTTCATGGGGGTAGGATCCCCTGCTGCATGAGGGTAGGATCCCCTGTGCATGGGGGGTAGGATCCCCTGCTGCATGTCTAGGCATGTCTAGGCATCTCTGCTACCCTGGTGGGGATGCCCACTCAGTCTACCTGCAGAGGCATTGAGGAGAATTCTAGGGGAGCCCCCATCTTACATGAGGGAAGAGTCAGGGATGAAGAGATGAACACTTGAACAGGTGGGCATGCTGCAGGTGACTCGGGTCTGTATCCTTGGCACAGCCTTTCTGCACTTATGGCTGTAAGGGAAAGGCAGATTTGTTTACTCAGAAATACAGGACACAAATCATGCTGCTCATAGGCCTCTAAGAGAAGGCATCGTCATGGAGGGGAGCTGTCCATTCTTCTTTTGTCCTCACTGTGGACCACTGTCCAGCCAGCCTCTGTTAGATTGCTTGACTGTATCATTCCAGAAGGTTCAGTTCATTGACATCTGTCCTTCCTGCTACATAGGGGCCCTATAAGAACAGGACAGTTTCTGTCTTGTTCCCTACAGCAGCACCAGAACTCAGCACAGCACTTGCCTCACAGAGGAGCTCAATCATCGTGTTGTTGGATGAAAGATCGCTGGCTGAAGAATGAAGTCATGTTCATGGCGGCACTAGGGGTGCTTGGCAGAGCTGGGAGAGCTGCTGTGCCTTGTGTGGAAGGACCGAGTTGCCCTGGGCATAACTGGCCCTAATAAGTCAGAGAGGAAAAGGTGGACTGATACTTGCATGTGTGGGTGTGTGCATTTTGCATTTGGATTTGGTCTTTCTTAGTTTCAATCACATGATTTTAAGTTCGTGGTAGCCTCTGAGTACTGAGGGAAGCCAGTGCTGGAGCATAGGCCTCGATGACGACTGATATCACTTATGCACTTATCATTTATTGCTTCTCCATGTCCTAAATTTCAGGTATTCAATTGTCAGAGCTGCTCATCCAGCCTCTGGATCGCAAGAATTTCACATGCTTTTGCAGCTGGTCCCATATTCCCAGGTGTCATTTTGGTGTCACCTGCTAAGTCCTGCCCTTCTCTTGTATATTTTCTTTTTTCTCTGCTGCTTTTTATCCCTAGAATGCACATCTCAGTGGTCATTAACTTTGTGCCCAGTCTAGTTTTAACACCTGCGGTAAGAGCCAGTAGCAGTTACAGATTAACCCCATGACATGTGGCAATGAGACTGTGCACGCACACAAGGAGGACGCGTACTCATAATGAGGCTTTTACGTCTTATTTCTATTAGAAACTTGAGCACCTCAGAGGGATCAAAAGTTCCAGGTGATTTTTTTTCCAACAGAAGATTATTCTGGCATTAAGGACAAAGTTCTGGAGATTAGTAGATAGTTGCAAACCTAGTGTGCTCCTGCGTCAGAACACGTGTGATGGCATCTATGGATGTTGCTGGGACGGTGACGTCAGGGTTGGCTTGAAGCAGCACTCAGCATCTTGTTATTTTCCCAGACCCTCCTTTGCTCTGCCTTGATCCTGGGCTTTTATGCATCAATGTCCCCTTTTCTACCTGACAAACTTCTCACCTTTAAAGCAGTGGTTCTCAGTCTGTGGGTTGCGACCCACAGGAACAGTACTGAAGGGCCGCAGCATTAGGAAGGTTGAGAACCACTGCTTTAAAGACTTAGCTCCTTAGTGAAGCGCCCACAAATTCCCAGGCCAGTGCCCCCACCCTCTACCTGGTGTTTCTACAGCACCCTTCAGTGTACATCTGTATTGTAATACTTACCAAGATCTAGGACAAGGGGTGGCAAATTATTCTGTAAAGGGGCAGATAGTAAACATTTTAGGTTTTAGGGGCCATATGGTCTCCATTGCAACTGTGCAACTTGGCTGTTACAGGGTGTAAGCAGTCATAGACAGTATGTAAATGAATGAGTGTGGCTGTGCTCCAATAAAATTTAATTATGGACACTGAAATTTGGATTTCATATACTTTTTCAAGTGTCATGAAGTATTCTTTTTAATTTTTTATTTAACTTTTCCTCAAACATTTAAAAATGAAAAAGCCATTTTTAGCCCATGGGCCATATAAAAATAGACCTGGATTTGGCATGTGGGCTTAGTTTGCCCACCCTGATATAGAGCATTTATTCACTACATGCCTGTGTGTACCAGCTGGATGCAATGAGCAAGTCGAGCTCAGGGAGTAGAACCCCCAGGGCACAGCATAGTTTCTGACACTTAAGTAAGAACTCAACGAATTCCTGTTAAATAAATACTTGTGTGGGAGTAGGAAGTAATACTTCCTAATATTTGCTGAGCACTTACTATGATGTCAGGTATTGTGATGGACACTTTGTATGCAATTTTTTCATTTAATTCTCATTTAATTTTCTTATCTAGGGTCATTAAAAGCAACAATTATCATTAGACACTGTGCTAAACACTGCCTAGTAGTCTTATTTAATCCTCTCAACAACCCTATGGTATCCTCTTTTACAGCCTAGGGAAATTAAGGTTGGAGAAATTATTTGCCTAAGGTTATCCCAGTAGGGAATGTACAGGGTCCGAAATGAACCCACATCACTAGACTCAACAGTCCTCACTCCTAAATCCCCTGTCATGATGTCTCAGGCCGGAACTTGAGTAGGAGTCAGGCTCTGGGACAATGGCAATGCCGAAATGGGCCTTGGAGATTTTCTTTTCTCCTTCTAGGCATTTGCTATGTTTAAGAACTATCGTGATTATTTCTTGACTATCTTGTGTAAAGTTTGGAATGGAATGTTGCCTAACCTTTCTGGGTCTAAGTCTTTTTTCCATTAGTATAGCAAAGGTTTTGAATTGCCTGCTCTCAAAAGTCTCCTCCTGTGATAAGTTTCTGTAATTTTGTTTTCTGCTTATATATTGCTATTGCGTATCTCTATTCTTCTTCCGACCCTTGGCTTCAGAAACTTCAGGCTGAGTGGGGTAGCTTGAACGTGGAGGGGAGGAACGGAGAAGGGAACCATCAAAAGGAAAAGTCCATCTAGCCGCAAATGCAGTTTTAAACCTCCAAAATGGCTGCTTCAAGTACATTTGCTTTCTGGGGGATGCAAAATTCACTTTTCCAAGAAAAACAAGCAATGCTACTTTCTATAACAAAATTACAATAGTGATAGCATTGTCTATTTTCATAGTATCATTTTAAAAGTACCTATTGAAGGTATTGTCTAATTCATCCTTCAACATTCCTTTGAGATAGGAAGGTAGTGTTTTTATTAGAAGATCCTTTTATATAGCTGCAGAATGAGCCTTTCTTTGTTGTAAACCAAAGGCACCTAGTGGCCCGGAGAGATTTCAGCAGCAGGCCACCAGGTGAGCGGTCACTTCCCAGATTTATGGTCACAATTCTTAAAAAAAAAAAAAAAAATCCAGGCTTCTGCCAAGGCTTTTCTATATTTAAAGTTATATTTTTCACTTAATATAAATGTGGCCCTTGATATTTAAAGATCCAGCATTCTTGTTTGGCTGCTGTGTATTGGCCAATTGAATTGGATGAGGTAGAAAGAGCTAACTCATTTCAAATAAATATTTACTGAAAGAGTGGAGTGATGACTGAGACAATCTTCAGAACAGCAGGAATAATGTCTATGGGGAATCTCCACTCAACGTGGCCACGTCTCAGCCGGCGGGAACAGGAGGGATGAGCCCTCTGGTTTCTATTAGGCTTGTCTGTGCTTAAACAGCATCTGTCTGTTTCTCTACAGATATTAAGGTGTCCCCAGAGGGACAGGCCTACAAAAAATAAAATAAAACATTTTTTCCCAGAATTCCCTATAAATAAACAAATCAGATGATCTTTTCTGAATACAACTTTTAGTTTTACATGAAATGTAATTCCTCTGAGATGTCTTTGTAGCAGAAGCACTGGCTTTTAGGTTTGTTAGGCAGTCATGACCACAAATACACCCTGACAGAGGCCTTTGGTCACATGATAAAAGAAACAATTGGGGGAGCTGTCCCACCTCCTTTTTGCATTCCCATCCTCAGAGCCCTCAGACTGCCCTTCCAGTTCTAAAGCTCCACAAAGGTGTTCCACCTTTGCTAATTGCTATGGTCTTAATATGTCCCCGAAATTCACGTGTTGGAAACTTAATCCCCAATGCCACGGTGTTGGGAGATGGGAGGTGATTTGGCTCGGGGGAGTGGCTGTGCTCTCCGGTGCCCTTCTGCCTTCCATTGTATGGGGAAGCAGGAAGAAGGCCTATGGTATGATCTTGGACTTCCCAGTCTCCAAAACTCAGAGAAATAGATTCCTGGTTTTTTGTTGTTTAATAAATTATCAGTCTATCAGTCTAAGGCATTTGTTACAGAAATAGAAATGAGCTAAGACACAGAGTTCTCAGACTGCAAAACATCTCTATTTCTCTCCATCCTTTCTCCCATTGCCTTCACTGTTTCTTTATTGGGGCATCCAGTCTTCTCTAAGTCAGAAATCAAGTTGATAAGCTAATTCACATTACGGTGTAAATCAGTGCTAGGCTTTTGGATTTTACAAATAAAAGATATTTTGAAAGTTTTGGATTGCCATCATTTCTATTCATCTTTTATCACCATAATTTTATAAAATAATGGATAGCTTAATACCTGCAAATTACAATAGATGTACTCTTACAGTAAAAGACAGTTTGACCTTACAGGAGACAGTTGGAAAATTTATACTGACACATTTTTTTAAAAGATAGGACATATTTTTAAAAGATAGAATTCAATAAAATTACATCTTTCATTTTATTTTACAATTTCACATGTAAAATTGTCAATTGAACAGTCTACATAAAGAAGTCAAGATTGTTTGACATCATCTGGAACTTTTTTTTTTCCAGTATAATCATTGTCAGTTATCAAATTTTACATGGAGGAATTTGATAAAATGTAAGCTATATATTTTAACTTCTCCACTCAATCTGAAATGTGCTAGATGAAATAAGAAGCTCAGGAATTATAGCCTTCAAGGGGTCCATTGTTTTTCCTCAACCTCTTTTTGCAGGGCTGATGAGAGACCAGAGAAAGCAAGCTGTGAGTGGGGGCTCTGGTTAGCAAATTTTCTGAAAGGAGGCTCCAGAGCAAGTACCATGAAGCATCTATTGCCATACGAGCCCGTGCCCGTGAGTGCCCCATTCACCTGACCTGGAGTCATCAGGAATGTCTCTAGGAGGGAAGCTTCAGATTGGTAAAAATTTCTGTGTGCATTGGTCACAGGCCAACCAGTCTTTGAAAACTGTTTGTATAAAAAGCATTGCTAATCTTTCAAGGGCAATTTGCATTTGAAGAGCTTATTAACCAGATAAGTGTCCTGTGCCTTAGTTTTAGTGTGTTCAAGGATTTCTTTTAGAATCTGATAACAGCTCTAGACACACTCCCCAGGAAAATGTCACAAGCCCATACAAAATTGTACATCTTTGTGTACAATTTCAGGGGATTTACAGATTTGCGAACTGTAATGAATTGAAAAGGGAAGCTTTTGAGAATTCTAGGAGAACTATGAGAGGCAGGGAACATCCCCTGCAATTTTGAATCAGATCTATGGTGGGTACAAGTAGCCCTCTGTTTAGTGACTCAGGGTCTTTTAAACTGTGCACCTGCCTTCCCATGTAACTAGACACAGACGGGATAGGTATAATTACAATCTGATCCAAACAGAAATATATATTTTTCTTTTGTTCTTTTTGTAGATTAAAGAATTGCCTAATTTTCAGCAAGAGCAGTCCCAGTTTATGCTGTTCACAGAAAAATATAGAAGAAATTATTGCCTTTTGATCTTTGAAACCCTATTGGAGTTCCACCCTCAAACCAAGGCATCCACCTTAGATGGTCATGAAGAATTCATGCTGTAATATAATGCAGTGATACTGCTGGCATTATAGCTGTCCATCTGCTGAACCCCCCCAGTCTTGTAACTGACGTTACGGAGGTACAAGTGTACAGCCTTGGCCTCAAATTCTTCATTGTGTAACAAAATATGTCTTCCTTAAGTCTTAAAGTTGTTTTCACTGATATTACTATTGGTGAGGGAGAATACTAACAATTAAAGAGAGATTGCATTGCTCAATATGCTGCATTTATTATTCATGATGCAGAAGCATGATTCCTTTTCCCTTGCTGCACTAATGCAGACCATCCATAAGGTAGAGTGGTTATTTATAGACCCTTCTTTTTTATACCAATCTGTTCAATATTATCAGACAGGACTTCTGTTACACACACATATACACACACCCATATATACTACATACTTACATGTTTTGTTTTTTTGCTTCGAATATTTCTATTGTAAGCACATGAAAAGACATAGAATGATACTTTCACACATTTCTCTACCCCACACACTTATATGAGAATTCTATGTTTTTTTAATCTCTTAAAAGCATCTGGACTGAAATGACAACACACCAGCTAACGAATCAGTATAAATTTGGATTGGTCTTCTAATTATTCTTCTACTGGCTGCATCCCCCACCCCCATCTCTCCATCCCCCTCCACCCTGCTCCCTGGTTTATGAGAGCCTTTGGTATAAACAAGAGAAAGTTTGGACCTAGAATGCAAATAGTGGTTACTGTTCTCATAAATAGATACAGAATTCTATTTGGGGGTTGCTAAACAGTTTCAGGCAATATAAGTATGAGAGATTGGCTTCAGAGCTAAATTCTTAATCCTCCTCATCAGGTCTGAATGAAGAAATGCTGAATCAGATGGACCTCAGCCTCTTGAGATGTCAACATGCCTGTCTATATCTAACTATAAAGGCTGTTTAGGCCTAATTGTAACTAGTTCAAGGTAGTTTCTTGAGAACTTGATACAACTTAATTAAATCCACCAGCTTGGTTCTTAAGAAAACAAATATTTGAAAATCACTGTCAAACTTCTGCCTGGAGAGCTGGTATACCTGTATTTTAGCTGTGATTAGGAACTTAATCCAACATGATTTTTTTTAAAAAGAAGGTTTAGTTAGTCATCTACCAACGAAAGTAACTAGAATGACAGCATCCTGGTAGCAGAGACTAGCTAGATATTTTCCAACTCTACTTCTTTTCCTTGGATATAAAAAGAACGTATTTTCCAGTCTAGCTTGCGGATAGGTTGGGGCCATTTGAATGGCCCACATATCTAGTCAATGATAGGTGATGGAAAGTGATGAATGCTACTTTTAGTCTGGAAATAAAGCTCCTTTAACTTATCCACATATATTCTTCTGTTTCTGGGGTGTGTTGGAGCCGATGGTCTGTATGGTGGGAAGGAGAGTCATTTAGGATATCTGCTCTACACTCACTATGACAGGAATGAGAAACAAGCACTTATTATGTAAAGCCATTGAACTGTTGGGTTTGTTAGTTACAGAAGCTAGTGTTGCTTATTAAATTACATATTCACATTACTTGTGGAGATGATAATATTAGTTTATGAGTGAGCTGTGTAGAATAGTTCTTTAAAACCCACCCTTGCACAAATTCGTATTTTTATTTTTTTCCAAAAGTTTGTATTTTTAAAAATGTCAAAACATACAAGGAAGTTGAAAACATTAAGGGATAAACATCCATGCATCCTTCATTTAGATTAACCAACTGTTAATTCCCTGCTGCATTTTCTGTACCTTTCTTATTTATTTATCCATTTTTTTTTCCTTCTGAACCTTTGGATAATAAGACATAGATGTCAGGATACTAAAAAGTTTTGATCCAGATTTTATGGTTGAGATGATTTGGGTAGAATGGCAAAACTTTTTCTTCTTTTTCCCCTAAAATCAATTCTTTTCAGTCAAGTGCTCATTTTGAAAATGTGTTTCTGAACACAGGCTTTGTATAATTTCTATTATTACATAAGCTTAAGGTTTACAGAATTGATCGTACACCTAAAGATATTTGAAGAAAATGTCATTTTCTTTTCTACTTTTATAAATAAACACTTACTAAATGCTTTCTATGTAAGGCATTTGTGGGAGGTAGCTTTTGACACAGCTCTCAGTGATCCAAACTCCTGGTATTCATGGCCCTTGTAACAGCCTTCCTTTGAGTGTGGGCCGGACCCAGTGACTCATTTCTAACAAACAGAATATGGCAAAAGTAATAGGGTTTTGCTACCAGGCAAAAAGACTACAACTTCTGCCAGTGCTCTCTCTCTTTCTGGCACTTTATTGCATTTGTACTTACTTGGTCTGATGAAACAGCTGCCATGTTGTGAGTTGCCCTAGGAAGAGACTTGGGTGGCAAGAAGCTGAGAGAGATAATAGCTCATGTGGAACTGAATACTGCCAACATCACTGGAATAAGCCTGGCAGCAGATCCACCCCAAGTTGAGCTTTCAGATGAGACGGCAGCCTCTGCCAGCACCTTGGTTACAGCCTATGTGAGATCCAGAACTGGAAGATTCAGATCTAGCCAAGCCATACCTAGATTCCTGAAATAAATGGTGCTTTAAGCCACTGAGATTTGAAGTAGTATAGTGTATAGCAATAGATAACTAATACAGTGCTAGATTAGATGATTGGGGTAGAAAGATAGCTAAAGAATGATTCCTCTCTTTAAGGACCACATTGTTTTGTAGTGATTCCTAAGATGGTTATCTGAACAAAATCTTTGAGGACAGGGAGGAGAATGTTATTTGTTCAGGAAGGTCATGTTCCATATCTAGCAGTGGGACTGATTTGGATTTGACCATAAAACAGCATGAGAAGAGGACATTTCAGGTGTTGAGAATAGCATATGGCGCTATGAAAGAGTCTGGCATGTTTGGAAAACATCAAGTGGTCTAGTGAATAAGGAGGGATTTGTAAGGGTCTGTGTGGAATACGAGGCTGCAGATATTGGTTTAGATAAGGGGATTTATTCCTTAATCAACAAGCACCCTGGGTTAAAAGTTTGTCTGCTGAAATTGGTATTAACCAAGGAATAGAGACCTCAGAACCCAAATTTGGGGCAAGAAAAAAATTCCTTTGACATTTTATCCTGTATGTAGTCTGTACCTAGATAATATCAAACTGAATAATTAAAAAGTCATTACATTAAAATGATTTTGTCTGCTTTTTTACCGAGTTCTTTTTAAACAGAATAAATATAGTCAAAGCTTTGTTTCAAGGCATCTTATCCCTTTTTTATGGGCTTCAGGGATTTTTGACAGAAAACTGCAGCTCTGCCCTAGGAATAATAATGGGGATATCCTTTTCCCCCTGAGCCTCCAAGTTTGGCTAGCCTGTTATTGCTATGGTTTTGAATGTGGGGGAGTTGGCAGGGACTGGGCTGTGTGTTTATGTTTAAACTTACCTATGAAGGACTTAAAGTACCAGAAAATAATTAGAGAATTAAATTTCTAGAAACTTCAGTAAATAACAGAATCAGATTTTCAGAATTTGATAGCATCAAAAAGTCCACCCCTCATGACTGCAAATATTACTAGAGAGAGGATAGTGATTCAGCCTTAAGGTAACACTTTTTCTTTTTTAAAAAAGGGTATTCTCTAATTTGTGTTCAAACGGGAAGATTAGGATTCTATGCTACTACCCATTTTGCTGGAAAAAAAAAAGAGATACCTTTTGAATTATAAATATGCCAGTTTTCAAATTTCACCCATCTTGCATTCAACTCTTTCCTGGTTAAATGATCAAATAGCTTAACATTACTCATCCTCATATTTCTTCTGGAGTGTTAAATTTATCTTCCCCTGGATTTATTTGCTTTCTTCTTGGTCCTTTTCCCTCCTTGTAAGCCAAGAATAATGGTCTTTTTGGATAAAGGATAGTTGCTTTATTAGCTGCCCAGCCAGTACTTGTATTGGAATGCCTATTTCCTTGAGAACAGGCAGGCTTTGAGAGGGAAACTTCCATTTGTTGCTGCACAGAGTGAGACTGATGAAGTCCTGGGCTCCACGGGGCCAGCCTGGCTTGGTTCAGTCACTGGAGCTCAGGGATGTTGATTCTGATGATGAGTCTGGCTTGTTAGAACCACTTTTTGTACTTCTGTCTCAGTTGGGGACATTTATTCAAGAATCACTGGTATGGCAGGCTGAGTGAATGGGGTCACCTTGGTGTATATGAAACAGCAGCACACATCTATCAATCCTAGATCTGGGCATGTTCGAGCCTGCTGCTTGAGAAGGGACAGACTCATTCCCTTGGTTGAGATTTATCTGATGCCTGATATCAATTGCACTTAAATCTCACTCCCCTACCTGGAGTTCCTGCTGATATCTAAGTCCTCTTTTGCACACTTCAAGTATGGTGGTTGCAGTTCCAGAAGGAAGAAAGGTTGAGTGGAGGTCAGGTCTATAAAAATATCAGGGGAAAGCTTGGGTAGGCTGAAGAATTGCTGTAAATTTTTACCAGCTTTGTCTATGTCCTGCTGTCTGGCAAAAATCACATTTCTCAAAACTAACTCTAAACCCAAATAAAAAAAAATAAAGCAAACCCATCTCTCTCATTCAGGGTCATATCCTACACAACACTCTAGTTTGATTGTATCAGCCTTACCCATTGACAAAAAGAATTACGGAATGACTATTTTGGGGGGTGGGTGGGCAATGTTTTCTTCAGCCCTGCCACTTATAACAAAGAACTCTCAACGAACAGGGCATAAGAGTATTAAAAGTAGAGAAAATCCCAAACAAACCTTTTCCCTATGTCTCACTGGGCTTTTCCCTATCTGCATACCTGTGCTCCAACGTCTAGCTGCTGCTTTGACTTAAGAAAGGCAGGAAGTTCTGAAGGTTTGGCTGCTGTTTCCATTTCCCAGCACTTCAGAGCCAAAAGGTTAATGTCCCCGTTCAATGTTTCTTATGTTCCCCTTGTTGGTGAACATTTCTCCGTAGGCCACAGGAAAGCAGTGACTCGGCATCTCTTCCCCTTCGGCACTGACAGATACTACCCCAGTGTTTAGAATGGCTCCTGGGTTGTACAGATTAGCAAGGACATTCTTGATAACGATCAGCCACAAACATTTCAGCATCTGAGAAATGGTAGCTTTATTTTACACTCATGCTAAGCGTCCATTGTAGGGTGGCTGTGGGACTTTTTTTAAAAAAATTAAATCATAGCTATGTACATTAATGTGGACTTGGCTCTGCACCCAGTTTATTCTTCCTTAGAGCTTCATATCCACTAGCCTCTTCTGCTTTCTGAGTTTTTGCAAGTGAACATTTTACCAGGTATCGTATCATCATCTAATAGATAGCATCATCCTTGTGGTTTCTGATGATGGTTTCCTTTCTGTCTACTGCATGACTTACATTTTAGTTTTCTTCTGGAGACCAGAATTTCACTTGTTGGTGCCAATGTCTGAATCAGTCAGGAGAGGCTAAGTTATGCTGCGTAAATAACAACTTCAAAGACTCAGTAGGTTAAACGACACAGGGTACTTTCTTACTCCTATTACATATACACAGTGGGTTGATGGATTCTACTTTGTGGCATCCTCACTCAGAGATCCAGGCTGATGAAACCACACAGGTGCTTTTACAGTTGCCCATGCTGGTGTCTCAGTTACCCACTGCTGTGTAATAATTGACCTTAAAACTTAGTGGCTTAAAGGTCAACTGTTCATTTGCTCACTATTTTGCAACTTGAGTTGGGCATCTCTGGGTACTTGTGCCCATCTTGACTGGGGCCACTCACACAGCTCCAGTAGGCTGATGGGCTGGCAGGGGACTGGCTGGTGCTGAGTGGCCTGACTCATATGTCTGGGCTCAACAGAGGTCACTAGGACTCCAGGGATGGCTTGATCTCTCTGACCATCTGTTCTCTCGTCTTCAAGGAATCTGGTCTGGGCTTGTGAACATGGTAGTGTTGTTCCAAGAAAGAGTGAGAGGGAAAGTTTTGAGGCTTCTTAAGGACAAAGCAAGTCAGAGGACCTGCTCGATTTAAAAAAAATGGGAAATAGATGCCACCACTTGATGAGAGAAACCACAGAGAGTTTACAGCCATTTTTAATTCACCAGAGCAGTTTGAAAATGGGATTGTGGCAAATCATATTCTTTCTCTTAATTTTTTTTTGCTTGGACATGACAATTGTCATTTCTACACATTTCATAACCAAAGCAAGTCACATGACTATGTCTAACTTTAAAGAGTTTGGGGACAATGCACTCCTACTCTGTGCTAAGAAGGTAGACAACTAAAAGTATTTGGTAAATGGAAATAATGACGTGAATAAAAATTTTTGAATTGTTGAGCATAAAAACTTGTTATTTGGGATGGATGAATTTCCCAAATTGGTTTTCAATAGTGTGTGGCTCAAGTAGCAGAATTAATCAGTCAGATTCAGATTTTTATATTATATTTGCCATGTTTGCCAGACATCTATGGTGCTGTTTTGTATATGGCCCAAGCCTTTCCTAAGGTTTAATCAATTTGTAGATCTCATTGATTACAATAATCTTTGTTGTGTCTGTTGTCAATTGTTGTTTTGAGTGTAGCATCAACGCATCAGGCTGTGGATACTGTTCTTGGGGGAGTCTCTTAATGTTTATTACTTATTGATAAATAGATCATCTACATGTTGTTTTATTTCCTAAGTTCAAGGGAAAAAATCCAATCGATGTGTGCATAAAGATGATTGACTGGAAGTCATACATGTAATTGAAATCCCATGTGCCATTAATTTAAATTTATTATAGTAGTGACATTTTGACATGAACTTTGATGAGATAGCAAAAATTTGGAACCCCTCTGGAGGCTGTACTCTTTCAAGCAGAGGGGTCCCTGTTTATGAAATCAAAGTCTAGTTCGAGATGGCAGTAGGTCAGGGCAAGCTAGATAGTGTTCTTAACTATTTTCTTGATGAGATTAAATAAATCTCGTCGAGAAAATAGTTACATACAACTAGGTATATATAAAAGTTGTTTTTGTATGATTTCACACGTACGGCTTTAGATGGAGGGAGTTAGCCTCACAATCTGTTGAGAAGTCAGCTGGCAGAGTAAAGCAGGGAAATCTGAAAGGCTAATGCAGATATGAATAGTGCAGTGGGTAAGAGTGAGGGTTTCGGAGCCTGGCGGATCTGGTTCAGGTCGTGGCTCTGCTATTTCCCAGCAGTGTGTCTCGGAGACAGCTAGTGGGAGCATCCAGGATGGCCACATTTCCATACCTCCCTCACAGGTTGGGGGTGGCCATGTGAATTCTGGTTACTAAAATGGGCAGCTGAGCAGGGAGCAGGGTGTGCCACCTTTGAGGCTGGGACAGAAATATACGTGTCCATGTGGGATCCTCACTCTCCGGCTGAGTAAGAGTGGCAGGGGTGAACTTGGAAGAGGGGCCAGAAAATGGAAGGAGGCTGGGTCCTCACATGACTTCATGTAGCAAAGCCAACTTCCCTCAGACTTCTGCCACTACTGTGTCAGGCTGGGATGTGAGCAAGAAACTTTTTTACCTTGTCAAATCACTGAGATTTGGGGTTTGTTTGTTATAGCAGCTAGCATTGCTCTCTTACCTGTGTGATACATGTGGTAGGCGAGATACACGGTCCTTAACAGCTTCACTTTCCTCCTCTATAAACTAATCTTCACTTCATGGGATCTTCCTAAGGATTAAAAGAGATGAAGTTTATAAATGTTTGCCATAATGCTAGCACATAACATATGTGCTAAATGACATTTAAGCACATAACAAATGTGCTAAATGACATGTGCACTAAATGACAGGTCTCACTATTATTATTAATAACAGGATTATAAATTAGAAAGTTAGAGTGTTTCCCTTTTGAAGTTGGAGCAAACTACTTTTCAAAAACAGATTTATTTATTTATTTATTTTCCTAATGGACTATGAAATGAATTATGGTAAATAGATCAGAAAGACTGAGTCATAATTAACAGTTTATTATGTATGTGGTTTGATATTTTAGGCTAAATGGAACAAAAATAGAAGAAAGCCTTATTTTATTTATTTCTGTCATGATGAGAAATGGATCAAGTAGGACAGATCAGGTAAGGAATATGAACCTGGGAGCTCCTAGGTCACCCATCTAGTGGGCACCAGCATGTGTCTGGTAAGATATAGGAGTTGGTCCTTACCAAGGCTAGTGTATAGGTGTGTGTAGGCACTGCTGAGGTGTGTCGCACCTCCTGAAACTTTGCAGGATTCTTATGGACTAGATGCTACTGTTATCTCCATTTTACAGATGAGGAGACTGAGGCACAGAGTTTTTAAGTATTAATTTGTCCAAGGTCATCCCAGCTAGCAAGTGGCAGAACCAGGATTTGTATTAAACAGCTTGACTACGGGGCCCACACTCTGTGCTACACACTGTCACGTACATATGCAGAGCACGGGCTATATAAAATACTTGTTCAGTAAATGAAATGTACCACTTGACATGTTTTCAGTGGCCTATATCACCCATGTGGGAACTGGAGCCTCCTCCTTGATAGCAATCAGATCCCTGACCCTGTTAAGGTATTAAAATATGGGGAAAGAGGGGTCAAAGAGCCATGTTGGACTTGGGAGAGGCTCAAATTAGCCCAGCATTCGAGCTGAGCATGCCGAGATAGGTGCAGCCTCTACTGATGTGATGCTTGCTTTCTGTCTCTAGGTATTTTGGCCTCTGCTTACATTGCAGGCAAGTCTAACAAGGTGTGAATTGGCAAATAAGCGTAAATGCCCATCTTCAGCTCTTTGAGAAGCTTTTGACCTGAGCCAACTGTGTGCTCCTCAGAGGCACTGACTGCCACTCTGCATTTTCCAGCACTGGTCTCTGGTTGTGATGAAAAGAAATGTCACTTGAAAATGGAAGCACGATTTACACTTAATATTTCCCAAATCACTCTTTGAGGCTTATCTGCTTTTCCAGCAATTTTGTGATAGATATCACTGCTTATTTTGTGTTACAAGCTCCCTACAATTGGTGATTTTTTTTTTTTACAAGAGATCATAAGGTGAGTGACACTATAGCTGCCACTATCTGTCTCCAAAGGTGTCGCGGACATATATCTATATATAGATCTATACGAGGAGTGGAAATAGACCAAGTTGACCTATGATTCTCTTCTTCCTAAAATTTTCCCGTGTCTCTAGCTCTGGTCTAAATCTTATTTGGCAAGTCACAGAATGTGCTAGTTTATCAAAGAGATAAAAAATGGACTTTTTTTGCCTTCTGAATTTCAATGAAAGAAGAGTATTTGTCTTCACTATTGATCTATTCCATACAGTAGTTCTTGTGATGATTACCACTTTTCTATATTTATAGAGAATCAGCACTTCATAAATGTCAAAAGGCACTTTGCTTTACATAAGTGTCAATGTTCTAACATTTCGCAAAGTTAGCAATTATCATGAGAATCAAGTGTGGAAACTGGAAGGTAAACAATTACTGAGGGAAGTAATTTTTTTAAGTAAAATTAGGAAACATAAATGTTCTTAATTATCTATTATTATTATCATTTTTTATTGTTGGGGATTCATTGAGAGTACAAGAAACCAGGTTACACTGATTGCATTTATTAGGTAAAGTCCCTCTTACAATTGGGTCTTGCCACCAAAAGGTGTCACACACTGAGACTATTTATTATCTATTATTTTGATTGCTTGTCCTTGACCATGTGATCTGTATCACACGTCACCGCAATATGTAAACTTTCTGATCTCCTTTTCCTCTTGGTTCTCTGCATCGAAGGTCCTCTCTCAGGGGATTTGAATATCAAGTGGGCTATAAAAATCTCTTGCAGCGTGGGATGCTTGCATTAGGACAAAGAAAGATTACATTTCAATCATAGGAATCAGAAGGGGCTGAGTCTCTGGGTCCTATGTAATTATCATATTGAGGTTAATAAAGAAACTTTTATATACTTGTATGACAATATAAGTGAAGGTTTCAATTTTTAAAATTGAGGGTGGAGGATGTCTAAATAATGCTTAGCAGCTATCCTGACTGAATTGACCAGCTCTTTCATGTCCTGTAGACATAATCTGTGCCTGTAGGTTTTTTTTTGGTCCCCAATACGACTACTTTGAACAGTTGTCATAGCAACATTAGTTGTGGATAATATAACAGGGTGAGGAGGTGGCCTCCACTGGACTCCAGGCTTTGTTAGTTCATGCTGTTGTGTGCTGGAATGGTTTGTTCAGAGATAACATTTAAGTGCAGGAAAAAAATACTCTATGCTGGAGACCCTTAGGAAAGCTGTGTCTTGTTCTCAAAATGGACAGGCCATGTAAACCTTTCTCACTCCCCTCTGGACCCCGTCTCCTTGACTAGTTAGTGGAGTCCACGTTTGATCTCTTGGCACACAGATCACCATTCTCCACGGAAGCCTTCCTGATCATGTGCTTTCTGAATGATGCTAAGTTGGGGGTATAGTCTCTTCTGAATAGCTTTAGATGGAATAGCAGCTTTTCAGTATTGTGTGGGAGCCTTGCACAGTTTTCTTTGTTCAGTCTGCTGGTAAATTTTGAGATGTTCTGGGTATTTTTCAGCAGACTGCTGTCACCTACACACGGTTGTTATACATGTTATGGCTCTTGCATTTAATGACTGTGCTAAATGATGTTCCTCTCGTAGTTTAGAAGGACAGTTTGCAAAGCCCTGTGTATTTCAGGATACTGCAATGGAAGGATGAATCCCATCTGTCTTCCTGGCACAGGTTTTTGTTTCAAGTTTTCTCTGTTAAGGGTCCTGGGCTGTCACATTTATGTTGATTGACTTGTCACGTCTTCTCGGCGGATGAAAAAACTTTTGCTTTCATTTTTTTTGTCCTTGTTTGATTTCAGTGGTTTGAGTTTTGGTATTTTTGAAAATCTTCAGGATGTCTTTCAGAGTTGCATTTCCCTTTGTCCATCTGCTTGAGTTCTTATTTGCTTCCATCTCTTTTATACTTTTTCTGGCCTCTCGTTTTGACCTTATAGGAACGTGACAGGCACCTAATAAATTTTGATGGTGGTGACTTTCAAGAGGGACAGAGAGACTGCATGATTTGAATGAACATTATTTTAGTAGACCATCTTTATTTTTGAAGTCTTTCAAAGGGTCATGGCTTTGTGTCAGCAAGTAGACTAGAGATGAATTTCCCCTGCTGGTAAATAGGCCATTCTGTGTTTGAATTAAAGAGATTTGCTGGGTGCAGGTGGAGTGTGTGCAATGACACAATTTTATAAGCTGATCAGATAATTGAGAATACTCCTCTATTAGAGGGATATCTATTCTGTCATGGGAAGCTAGCAAAAGAAGAGAACAGCAGTTCCTGTTCCGGAATAAGCCAATTCTATGTTGGGGCATTTCCATCAGATTTATTGCCATGATTATTTTAAATACTGTTCTGTGGAGTGAATAAAGAATGTATTTTGCCTTTCATCCCAATAACTCTGGTGATGGGTGGTCCCTGATTTTGATCAACTGAGGTAGTGCCATGTGAGGGAGCAATGTGGTTTTAAATGAGAAGGCAGCCAAGATAAACTCCCCTGTCCTGCCTTCTCACCTCCATCCTTTAAACACAGATTGACTCCGGGACATGAAAGGACTGCCAAGCAGTTAACCTGCACAACAGCAGTAGTGCTGCTGCGGAGGAACTGTCCTTTGATGAAAGCATCTCAGGGCCTCCTTAATTACATCCCCGAGAATTCGCATATCTTAACAACCAGAACGGCCACGTTGCAGTGGCCACAAAGAAAAGGAATGAGTGGAATCAGACACCAGCAGATTAAATTACTCAGAGATTGTGGTTTTCAGAACTCTAACAAAAGGTGGAGAGGATATCTGAGCGCGATAGGGAGTAAATCACAAGGCGTCTTGATACGTTTTGTTTCAGATTCACCATTTTCCCCTCTAAACCTGCAATGCTCCACGTAACTCAAGAATTGAATTTTTGTGATTGAAAAGATTCTGGGATAAAACGTTCACATTTCCACTTTCCCAATAGGGGAAAATGTCACATAGAAAGATTCCATAGACTTGTCTACAGTACTGGCTTGTCGTTCTAAATGGCAAAGTTTAAAGACATTAAATACCGATATATCTCCAGTTACAGAGGTCCATAGTGATAGAACAAACAATGGGGTCTTGTTTTCTCTTTAAAAAGTGTTGGAGGAAAACTAAACAGCATAGATCATAGTAGGAAATACAGTGTCACTTGTACACAGTTGGGTTGGTGCTCAATAATTATTGGAATCAAAGAAGATTTGGACTATTCTCCTGGTCCTATAATTCAGGACAATTCAATTCAGTTCAGTATGTTTCAGTTCAATTGAGCAATTTTTTACTACCCGTTATTTGCAAGGCACTATGCTAGGGGCTGCAGAGAATAATAGGATACAATCTGTTGTTTTGGTTGTTTTTGCTGGTGGTGATAATTGCCAAATCAGACCAGTAAACAAATATAGTATCTGCAAAACAGGCAATATTAGCTTCACAAGAGAGCTACTTAAAAAGTACCCAAAAAGGTCGTGACACAGATGTAGGAATATCATTCCCAGAGTTCAGATCACAGGAGCAGGCAAGCAGTAGTCATGGGTAGCCCTTATTCAGTTCAGCATAATGAAAGTCATATAAAATTGAGTGCATATTTGTAGCCCAGAATGAGAGCATGGCGGTTTTACTGCACCTTTCGCTTATAAAGGATGTTGCATGGTCTAGTGGGGTAAGAACGGCTATTTTTCATCCAACCAATCTGTGCTCAAGATCCTACTTGCACTAATTGTTAGCGTTGTGAAAACTGGCAAAGCTCTCTGATTCTCACATCTTTTATCTCTAAAATAGAAATAATATTCCCATTAACACTAATTTGCAGGGTGGTTGTGAGGATTAAGAGGTAATAAATATAATAGCCTTAGTATTGGATCTGGCACCTAGAAGACCCTCAATAAAAATCCCTTCCCTGGTTTTTTCCCTTCTCTGATGGGGCAAGTTTACACAAGTTAATCTACTTGCCTGATGCTCTTGTCTTCACTATGTCATGGAATAGGGTAGTTTCCTTCTCTGGGCTGTTCACTTTTTGGTAGCATGAAGGAAACAAGAAAAGAAAATTAAGAATTGGCAACCAATGCCACGATGTTTCCCAAGTGAAGGAAACTCAAGTGCTGAGTGTATTACCTGTGCTTAGAAAACTAACATTGATATTCAGAGGATTATTTCAAGCCTTTTTTACATACATGATCTAAAATTCACCTCATTCACTGTTGAGTTATATTTGAAAAAAAGCCAGCATCTTATTATGAATGTTTGCCTGATAAATAATTAATGATATAGCTTAGATCTACTCTCATTGCCTTCAATATTTAGATTTTTTTTGTTGTTGTTAAATTGAATACCACTTTATTCAATGACTGGAGGTGGAGGTGGATTGCATTTCTGAGCATTTTATTCCCCCTAGAATTTGAGGTTCCTTTCAGGTGTTAAATTCATTGTGTTGTGTCATTTCTTCTCCTATCCTGGCAGTTTCTAGTTTCTCTTTCCATCTTGAAGTTTTTCTTGAAACATAAATTCTTCTTTATCTCCATATTTTTGTTTTTTGTTTCTTCCTAAGATACTTATTGAGGATACCAGATTGTAAATCCCCTGAAGGGGGTCTTTATGTCTTAAATCTCTTTGCTCAATAAATATTTACTCACCTGTCAAAAGAATAAAAAGCTCCAAAAAGTCTCTACTAAACAAAACTCCCCATTTGTAGCATTCAAATATTCATTCTAGTCACTAAAGAATTACTCATCATAGAAGAACATTGTTTCTAATTCTCCTGATGAGTAAGAAAAACACAAAACACTATACCTGGAAAATTTACAGTAAATGGATGTTTATTTATTGTAAATGGCATATATTAATTTGTAGAAGATATTATAAATATTATAGATTATTTAAGTGATAATATACAATTAAGTATAATTTTTTTGTGTTAACATGAACAAATTTATTTTCTTCCCTTTCTCCCTTTTTTTCTATTCCTTATTTCTTTCTCACCTACTTCGTTTCATAGAAGGGGGACAATATATTGTTATGGTGACTGATTTTTCCAAGACTTACTGCATTGCTTACTCCAATATATTTTCCTCCATGTTATTCTTTTGTTATTGTTATATCTCATATTTAAATGGAATCACAACAAGTAGAAGATATGTGGCAATCCTCCTCATTTTTCAGCCACCTCCCTTTTTAGAGCTTGCTATAAGTTGATATACTTCATTACAGAACACATATTTAGTGAGCACTTACTATACGTCAGGTGCTGGGCTAGCTGCTGAAAATACAGTGGTGAATAACAAAGACCTAGAATGAGAATTTGTAGTTAGAGCGCCAAGATTTCCTGTGTCCAATACAGTTCCTATTCAGTCAGGGTGTTTGACAAAGTACATTTGGCATCTTGTTTAGAAGAGTACATATTAGGAGTTTTGCTGGTTAAACAGATCCCTTGCATAAGAGAAGACTCTCAGTAAAGAGTCAGTATCAATATATAAAATATCAATGCCAAGAAAAAAATATCAACAACAAAGAGAAAACCTTGTTTCATGAAATTTTGGTATGAATGAGCAGATTTTTCACTCATCTAAACTTAAAAACCATTTTCATTCAGAGCAGCTTTCCTCATTTGTTAGAAAACTGACCATACCGATTAGCAGCTCCTCCATACAACCCGGAGAGGCACGTTAAGAGCTGTCCTAGACTCTGAGCAAGAGGTTGGGAAGGAAGAGTTGCCTCACAGGCATTTTTAATAAAAGATAAAAATAACCTTTTTGATACTTAAATCATTTTGCTGCCAAGGGCATTTAATCAGGCCCACTGCCAAATGCTAATTAATGATACAAGTGGAGGATTTTATTTAAATTTGTTATACTAATATGTTGAAATATAAATAGAAACTGCCAGTTGAGAGGAACCTGTCAAAGGGTGGAATGTGTGAGATGAAGGAATAAACCCCCAACTTTAAAACAATGACAGGTTGTGTCACAGAAGGTAATTGACGGTTTAACAGAAACTTTACAAAGAGATAATGTAGGTGTAAAAATATTTTTGTGGGATTTTAAAAGACTCAAACCCCTGAAAACCATATAAAATAATGAGAATTATGACAATGGATAACTGAACTCGGTGGCGAGAGGTTGCCCCTAGATGCGTGGTATCCAGAATCTTCCTCTCATTGAGAGACTTTACGTCTTCTCTTGGTTTTAGTCCTGAGTTTATTTTCCGACACTAGCTGCCTATACTTTAGGTCTTGCTGATATACAAAGAAAGTTCTTTGTGGGACAAGGTATCATCTATGGCTAATGGCTAAGAAGATTAATTACATCCTCAATAGAGCAATACTATCCTGCTAGATTCAGATGTGATGTTTCAGGGATATTTGTGAAATGCACTTCCTGCTGGGAGGCTCAATGCTTTGGCTTTTTGTCACTCATGCTGTTGACATGTCCCAGTAGCTTTATTGTGGATTAAAATGACTGGGTTGGCTGAAACCAGAAGATACACCTCGAGCTAAGAGGTGAGTGGGGGCCCCATACTCTTCTGCTCTTACTGAATGTGAGCAAAAATGAGAAGGTCTATTTTTCTTCTGGGTTAGTGAAAAGATTGGATCAATAGACCTCTAAACTGTGGTCTGGCAACTAACGACTTCATTTAAGGATCTGATTAATTCTGGTTAAAGAAATAGGTACCCTGGGTCAAGGAGCTGTCGATAAGGATTGGTGGTGGGATTCACTATGTGAGGTATTGACATAGTGAGTAGGGACCTGCTGGTGGTGGACGCATGGCAACAGTGCATGATATGGGTATCACCTGCTCTATTCTGGTTGCTTTGAGATTTCCCAACTTAGTTCCTTTGGGCTAATTTTCTCTTCTTAGAGGCAGGCCCCTCAAGTTCATTCGTCTCTTTATAGTCATCCATTATGTGCCAGCACAAACTCCATTTTCACTGGAAAGACCTTGGGGGCACTCCATCTGGAATTGATGTCTCACTCTGCTGAAGAAAGTCATTGATTAAATCCATACATTTCAAACAAATGGCACTTATATCCTCAAGTCACGTGATACTTGTGAGATACTATCTTGTTTGGTAATTGCTTGGACACCTATCTCTCCAAACGAGGTTTCACAGTCAGAGAAAACAAGGATGACAACTTTGCACTTCCTAAGTCTTGGCAGAGTCTCTAGCTTGGCAAAGTTGCATGGTAAAAATTTGTTGATAAAATAATAAATGAACATACTGGGTTGAACTCAAAAGACCAGTGTCATCAATGAGCTAGTAGCCCAGTGTGTTGCCCTCTCTGCCAAGACTAGCTTTCCTGTCTTCTTTTCTTCTCTGTGGCTCTAATCCCAGAAAGGGACCTCTCTGCCTCTTATTAAGTGAAACATTGACTTTTTAACCACACACCCAAATGGTGTTGATATAAACATTTGGGTATGCTCAAGATACACACATTCAAATCTGCGTTACCAAATGACTACAAAATGCCTGACAAGGCTTTTAAGGGTTTAGTTTTGCTTACAGAGATCTCAGTCAACATTTAGATTCCTATGAGTACGGGGTGATGTAACTCCCTTGGCATCATAAATCATATTTTTAGCTGCTCTTCTCAAGACCTGACATCCTTTACCTGGCGCCCTCTGAGTGAAATAGGCTATATACAGCTCTTCCCTTTACAAAGGAGGAAAGCGAGACTCACAGAGTGAAAAGGACTTGCTCAAGGTCATTCAGTGTTTCAGTGGAAGAACAACCCAGGTTTTGGCACTTTTGTTATCATCCATCTGAATACGAGATAATTCACAGGTGGCTTTACTATTTGACCATTAGATACAAACCAAACCCTTAATTTCTTGACTCTTTCCTATACTCTCTCTATATCATCTTGAGCTATTTTGATCTTCATCTATCCAGCTTTGAGAGCCTCTGCCAACTAGGTTATTTCACAGATGAAGAGAGTGTGTCAAATATAAGTTAAAATAGTTTGCTGGAGGTCAATGGCAGCTAAGCCCATGTAGAAAATGATAGTTACCACCATTTGAGCTTTTATTATGACATTTAGTTCTGGCCAAGAAAAAGCATTTGTTTTTCCCTGCTCTGACTTGTTTGGTCCCCCTTGGGATCCAATGACAGGCATTTATAATGAAAATTGTTCCTGTGAATACTTACCCATCTGTGGATGCACAGCAGGGTGTGCTCATGCCAGTAACCCAGAGTTGCCTCTCCTGTCCCTTATTTGGTCCTACAAAGCCCTCTGCAGGTGTGTGGGGCTTCCAGTCATGCCTGGCATGTGGTGACAACTGAATTTTCAGCTTTAGAAATTAAACAGCATTAGTCTGTGTTCCTGGCTTTCTGTGGTGACCTCCATAGCCATTGGAGTAAGTCTTTCCACTGTCATTTCTTTTTTTTTTCTTTCTTTCTTTCTTTTTTTTCATTTTAAATAAGAAGTTTATTTAAACAAGATGCCTGACTTAAAGGGAAAACTATCTGGGATTCATTTTTTTTAAGAGTAATTTATCCCTACTTAAAGACAGATTGCCCTACATGTAACAGTTACGTACAAAAAAGTTATAAAATTGTCCTTGTTTTTACAATGATAAATGAAAACATTAAAATTCTCCAATCGAACAAGCTATGCAAGGTTTTTCATGTTGTTGTTGTTTTGTTAAAACAGTGAGAGCAAAATAACATACTGGAATATAAAGATAAGAGCAGATGAGCATGCCACTAATGGAGAAAGGAGGGTATTTTTACAGAACCAAGATTTTTCCCCAACCCATCTCCGCCTGATGTCAATCAAAACATATTATTGGCCATTTACTTAAAAAAAAATGCAATATGCTTGTGCACATACACCAGTTACTTTATGTACAATAAAGGAATAGAGAAGGGGAAAATGAAAAGAATAGAGAAAACTATGCTGTTGTAGTCAGGATGTGGTGGAACCATATTGCAGTTTTCTAACTGAGAAAGTCATCTTGGTCTATAAGAACAGAGTTCTGGAGTAAAGTAGCATGTTCCCTTTTTAGTAGACACCTCCTGTCTGCTGTTGGAACACATCAATTGTATCTTCATCCTCCATTTCCAACTGTGCAGGCATGTCGGTTTCATTGATTGGCTGCCCATCAAATCGGAATCTGATCTGCCTCATTGACAAGCCCTGTCGTTCGCAATGGGCTTTCATTAGTTTACTAAGTGGTGTATGCCTCTTCATCTTAAACTGCGCTCAGAACCATCCTGTCCCGCCACCTTCAGACTGATGTGATCGTTGTTCTCAGTCTTGACTCCTTCCTTAGGTTTTTCGTCTGCAATGGTGAGCGCCCCAGTCTTCTCAGCTGCTGCTTCACAAAAGAGGTACCAGGTCCACACCAAAAGAGCCTCCACTGTCATTTCTTTTTTTTTTTTTGAGACAGAGCCTAAAGCTGTCACCCTGGGTAGAGTGCTGTGGCTTCATAGCTCACAGCAACCTCCAATTCCTGGGCTCAAGCGAGTCTCCTGCCTCTGCCTCTCAAGCAGCTGGGACTACAGGCACCCGCCACAACGCCCGGCCATTTTTTTTGGTTGCAGCCATCATTGTTGTTTGCGGGCTCAGGCTGGATTCGAACCCGCCAGCTCAGGTGCACATGGCTGGCACCCCAGCCCATTGAGCCACAGGCGCCGAGCCTCCACTGTCATTTCTAATGATGGCAGCTGTAAGGCCACTCACTGAGACCTATGCTCTTCCAGTGATGTTCATCTTTAGGTTTCAGAACAGCCATGGAGTCCACACAGAAATGGAGAATGGCTCTCCCCCCACTTCTTTACCTTGCTTTCTTACTTAGGGCCTAAAATTGCTACTTGGGTATACAGTCTCAAAAAGTGGCTGAGCTCTGGTGAGGGACCGCTCTCAGATTTAGGCACCTGACTTCTGGTATTCTCACCTTGCGGGGAGCAGGCACACCATCTCTCTGGTCTCTTCTTAGGAAGCCGCCAATCCCACTCCTGAGTGCACCAAAGACCCCACTTTCACATTCCGTTACGTTGAGGGCTAACATTTCCCTCCCTCACAGGAATTTTGGGAGGACACAAATGCTCAGCCCACAACGCCTATGTTCTTTAATTCTGCCCCCTCTTTTCCACCCCCCTCCCATAGTTTCCCAAAACAAAAAATCGACAATTTTTACTCTCTTTCAGCTAAAAGCCAAAAAATCTTGTTTATGAACTCATGCAAATAGTTGGTGGAAAGAGTCACAGGCCCCAGATGTGAGCCCCTCACGTCCCTTGTTTTCACATCCCTCCTCTGCACCATAGATTTTGCCATACATCATCATATTTAGTTCTTAAAACATTTGAAAGGTGGTGCTGATATTCCAAATTTAGAGATGGGAGAAATAAGGTTCATACCGATTAGGAAATTTGTTCAAGGTTAAGGAACTTGTTCAAATCAGGCACTTGCAAGTAAAACATTTTGGATTCCAGCCCAAGTCTGACCGGCTCCCCAGCTGATGAGTGTTCATGGGGCATGCCTGCTTTGGTGGCACCTAGCAGCTCATCCAACTGCGGTTTCAATTATTTTAACTATATTTGTCAGCTGGGCTGTGCTTACCTTCAAGTCAATACAGTAGAAAGGGAAGCAATACAATACTATGAGAAATATACCAAACAGGCACATATCCGATTCATTCTTTCTCCCCCCAGGTCAGTGCTTAAGACTCTGGGGTGCTTGCTACAAAAGTAAATCTCTGGGCCCCCTCCCAGTGATTGTCATCAGCTCAGGTGATTCAAACCACAGGCGACCAAGGGAAACGCTGGTGTGAAGGACGTCTGCCTGGCCGGGGAGCAGAGCAAGACTTGTAATGTGAACAGGACAGGATCTTTACACCGTGTGTAACCCGCAACACTACTTCTGCTTGAGCGCTCTTCTCTCGGACAAAGGTGACACAGATTGGTAGCATCTGTGTTCAGGAGCATGCTTTCCCGAGGTCTTTGGAACATCTTCCTCAAAAGAGGGCATTTAGTAAAAAACTGCAGATACCCAGGCACGTTCCTAGATCTATTCATCTGCAAGCTTTCAGCTGCAGAACCTGCATTTTTAACATGCTCTTAGCTGAGTATTATGCGGAGTCAACACTAGATACGGAAACAAACACACACATACAGACCGACAAAACAGGAACGGATTAAAAAATAGCTCTTTCTATCCTGCCTCCAAAATTAGTCTGAGTTTGAATGGTAGATACATGGGGAAAGTATGATCAAAAAGCATCTCTAGGCATTGTTTCAATTATATTTGTCGGCTGGGCTGTGCCTCCTGTTCAAATCAGTACAGCAGAGGATGGCAATGATAACGATATGGGAAATATATAAAATCGGAGCATATTAGATTAATCCCCTCCCCCAGCCCCTGCTTAGTGAAGTGTACATTTCCTAGTTATTTTTCCCCATAGGCATGCAAAGGGGATAGTAGGGACCGAGGTCTTGTGAGATTGCAATTGATTGAAACCACAAGAACATTGGAGCATAAGGGCTAGAATTAATTAGCATCCTTAAAACAGCAGCACTAGGCCCTTGAATTTTTGGAACATATGAATGGTAACTGTTGATTTCTCAACCCACAGCAGAACATCTGTTCTTTTGCAGAGAGTTAGCAAAGATTGAAATGCAGAGTCAGGTGGGGGTAGTGTTGTAAGGAAATGCAGTTCGTATCATAGCTGTCCATTTGGTTTATTATTAGCTAGCACTCAGTGTAATTGCTTTCTCAAGAATTTTTAGATGTCTGACACATACACTGTACATCGTGTGGGATTTTATTGGACTTAGTCCTCTGTAAAGTTATTCCAATCAGAAATGCATATGAGAAGTATCCGTAAAATGTTCACAATCTGTATTCAGAATTTTAATTGAAACACAGTTCATTAATTCCCATTAGGTTATGGTCTTGGTCGTTTTGCCTGCTTAAGCCTTTGGGAGATAGAAATGAGTCAGTGAAGAAAGGAAAGGATGAAAGTAAAACAAGAGAAAGGAATGAGTACGGTTGAGTTGTTTCTTAAGAAGGAAATGACTACATCTAAGATAACCCAAAATAATAGCAAAGAAAAGTTAAAGCAAAAATAAACAGAATTATTAAAATTAGCAAGGGCAGGCCCTCATCTGATTACAATGATATAGAAAGTGTCAAAAATTTAAGTCAAGGAGTCAGACATTGGATACCATCCCAGCATCACCGCATCCTTTTTCTGTAATTTTTGGAAAGACCTTTAAACTTTCTTTGTAAAGAGAGTTTTATGTAAAATAGAGATAACAATTCCTTCCGCGCGGGGTTCTTGTAAGGATGAAAATGAAAGAGAGCATGCAAGGGCCCAGCCAAGAGCCTGACACAGAAGGTATTTAAAAATGCCAGTTACTTCTCTTCTCCCTCCTCCTAATGGTACCAAATGCTATGCAGCTGATTTTTCATGTTCTGACTTGATGGAATTGGATTATTCCATTGCTGCTTCACCAAATTAATTGGAAAGTAAATGGCTTGCTACATTAATTTTCTGTCTCATGCTCTGCAAATAAATATGGTTTCTTGTTATAAGTGGAAGTGGGTGGAGAAGTGGTTCGGTTGGGAGGAGAAAGGTGATGCCTGAAAAGCAGATTCATTTTTATCTTTATGGAACTGGTTAGTTATGCCTTTTCTTCCATTGTGATACAAATAAAAAATCACAATATTGCAGCATTCACTTCTCTTTCATTTTCTGCCATACCTTTGGACATCTGCAGCACCCGTGGAAGCCCACGCACACGAGGAGGCGCTGAGGGAATAGAAGTGTGAGCTTGGGGTGCAGGTGCTCAGACAGGCTGGGGCTTCTGCTTCTGTTGTTCTGGGATGACTCAGTTTTCCTTCTAGGTTGGATATGTTGGTTGGCTTTAAAAACGTTAAAAATGCTTCCATGCTAGTATTTTCAAATTTTATGAACTCTGGAGTTTCTTATGAGGAATAAAGGGGCTTATTGAGTGGGAAATGTAAAGAATCAGCAAGCAGATTTAGATCATTAGAGTCAGTAGGGCCTTGGCGCTTTCCAATTTGTACGCTAACGGTTCGATTCCTAGAGTTACATTTAGTTCCTAGATGGTGAGTGATTAATGCTGTGTGGGTATCGCCAGCATCTCTGACTTCTCCCATGGGCTTCTTAATTATGCCTTTTATTAATTAAATTAATTCCACCTGATGATTTGGGGTCGCTAGGCGCTTTCGTGCTGAGTACCATCGCAGTGATAAGGAGAGCTTGTGAGAGGTCAGGTTTCACCTGACATTTGTCATCTGTCTGCCTTTCCCTTAGTTACTCTTTCCCTAGGACAGGAATAAGAATTCCTATATACCCAGAGGAGAGAACATGAAACCTAACATTAAAATGTAAAACAGATTTTATCTTTTCAGCTTTCACGGAAGATTCTTGAAGCACTGTTTAAGCATTCCTCCTGCCTGAGTCAATCTACGTCATCTGGGTAACAGGGCAATCTTTTCATAACCCAACATGACCATAAGGTGAGCTGTTGACTGTTAACAGTCACTTTTTGCTCTGTTTCTCTTCAAAAAGGGTGAAATAGAGGATGCTGCAAGCATTGGTACATTGAGGTTAAGTCACAGGAATGAAGTTGACACCAGGATTAGGAATTGACACTGTTGCCTCTCACTGAACACAGACTAAATTTACTTCCATAAAGATATGAAAATGACCAAATCTGGGGTTTTCTGCAGTGGTTTTTGTTTATTTGCTTTTTGGAGAGCCAAGATTTTGATTAAGCCTATGCTGGTTGCTAGTGAAACTATTACAAGTCTGACACTAATAATTGGACTCAGAAGAAATTGAAAAAAATCCTAAATTAAAAAAAGAAATGTAAGGTGACTATACTAGCCCAGACGACCTGGCAATGAAAACAAATCCATCCTCTTGGGTCTTTTTTCTTTGCCACCTTGCATGAGGTATATCATCCTCTTTCAGTAGATTTCTTTCTTTCTCTCTCTCTCTCTCTCTTTTTTTTTTTTGGAGTCAGTGCCAGAAGGAAGACACACAGGTGTCACAAGTGTATTTTTTTTTTTTTCTGGATCCTCAAAAGGGAATTTCAGGCAGATTTTGTTAGGAAATGGTATTCATTGCTGAACTGCAAATTAGATTGCAAGTGCTTTGGGCATTCTTAGTAAATTATATAGCTAAAACCTGAAGCTATACTAAACCCTTTGAATTTAATTTGACTGCTGGCAGCCATCGATGGTTAAAAGATTTTAGAAAGCCTGAACGCTAATGCTGAATGTGCTAGTAGGGGATGTTGTAGAAAAGACAGGTGGCTCAGGGAGCCAAATAAAACACTGGCCTTTTACAGACTATTCAAATACTAATACAATAAAAATGGATATATTGCATAATATCACAAGTAGTGCTAATGTAATCAAGGCACACACAGCCTTACGAGGTGCAAGTTCATTTCCCGCCTTCTGAGTTATTACTGGTACAATTTACCTCTGTGCTCTGCAGTCTTCATTCTGAGAAGCCTTGTCTGTCCCTGCACTGCGGGCCGTGTCCTTTTGCATGCTAATGCAATATTCTCTTCTAACCTGACAATAACAGATTAGAGGTATCTCTGGCTCCTTTTCATGCCTAATACAATTCTAGCAGAGCAGGGAACCCAACATTTGTCTTAAACAATTCTAAGCATTTTTCCTATGAAATTCAATTAGACCATTTCCTGGTCTAAGTGTCTGTTCAGTTTCTTACCTTTCAGCAGGAATGAATTTTTCCTTCCTGTGAAAATACAATACTTAAAAGCAAGCAATTGAAAGAAGGAAGAGGGGGAGAGGATGGGGGTGCGAGGGGGCGACCCATGCTGTTTGGCACAGCCAGCTAATTGTTTCAGCCTTTGTTTTTTCTGTTCCCCCTGAAGATGAGCTGTATTTTAATTACCGCATGAAAGATTTGTCTTGATTAGATGGATAGGAGGTGTCAATGTTTCTGAAAGAGATGAAAATGCATAGAGAAGGGGAAGGAGGCAGGGAAAGTGGATTTATTTTGGAAACTTTCTAGGTTTCTTCTGCAGTTTTCCCTTCCCCCTTCCCGCCACGCAGCCCACTTCTGTTCAGGGTCCATTTCAGGTACAAAAGGAGCTTTGGGGCGTGTGGTGACACAGTGGTCTGAGATCGAATCCTCTTTGTTTGGAATGAGGAAAGTAGGGATGAAAACTTTTGTGCCTCCGAAGAAATTAGGCAAAACCTCTCTGTCTTAATGCCATGAAGAATAACTACCACGCAGTGCTGCCAGGGCTTTCTACTCTGCTTTCTGAGATTGGAAAAAATGGCATCCTTTGCTAGCCAAGTCTAGACACCGGATAGGTGATGTGGGTAGAAAGATAAATAAGGCTAAAACTCTGCCCACTTGCCTTGCTTCCAGTCAGGGAGGAACACAAACGAATGGGCACCTGGCTGTGTGGGAAGTGCTCTAATGGGACATGTACAGGGTGCTCAGAGCGGGGATGCCCAAGTGGCCAGCTGGGGCGTGGGTTCATAAGGCTTCACAGGAAAGGTCATCCTTGTGCATCTTGAGAGAGGGGTGAGGGGTAAAGCATCAGCAGACGGAAGCAGGATGAGGACTGAAAAGCCTTCCCAAGATTCAGCCATCGGGTAATGCCTGGTCACAGTAAGGACAGCATTTGAACGGCATGGGCGAGGTGGAAGGGAAGTTCTCCACCGTGTAGGAGTGAAAGGGCAGCAAGGGAAATCCATGGGATTTTTCTTTTGAGAAGTTTACTTGTGGAGGAAAGGAGAAAGATAGATTCTGAATTAGAATGTTTCAGGCTAGCTTTGCATGTAAGGCAAAGTGAAAGGTGGGAATCTAGATATCTTAGGCCCTACTGTGTTACTATTCAAGAAAAACCAGACGTTTTGGGGTTTGCATTTTTCAAATAAGTAACACAATTAAAAGAAATCAGAAGAACGTTGCTCAATTCCCCATTTCTCTTTGCCTCTGTAATGCAGCCTCTAAAGGGAAATATTTCTCATAGGGAGTCTATGAAATTATCTTTTCTTTACTCTAGGTACTTTTTGAATTTTTCGAAATAGCAGAGATAAAGGATGCAGTTTAGTTTAATACTTTGGTTTAAAATAAGTGTATGCAATTGAAGTGAGTTTAATTTCACATAACAGCGAGAGACGCAGTAGACATTTAACCTATAGTAACATTTAGTTGTATAAATAGCTTGAAAAAAAATCACAAAATGCATCTGACTCATTCATTTAAAAATGATTAATTTCTAACTTCTTTGTAAAAGTCAACATGAGACCCATAAATACCATATTTTCAGGTTGCTTTCTTTTTATTATTAAACTGTACAACATTTTCAGTATTCTCAATGAAATGACTTTACAATGTTGGTTGTGTTATGGGACTAAACGGAGCTCCCCAGCCTCACCCCTGTCGCGTGATGGAAAAAGAAACAATCAGAAGTTAATTTTTGGAACAAGGTAAAGGAGGAACGTGTGAGGATTTGGGCATTCGTGTGTGTGACAGAGAATCAGCCCTTAGCCTGACACTGAGCTCAGACTGATTGTGGGGGAAGTCCATGTGCGCCCTTTGGAGTTCAACCTTTGCTGTCTATGATTCCTGCCAACAAGTAGAAAGGAGGTATAAGAGTAAAGAAAGGGTTAAAAATAAAAGTAAAAAAAGAGTGTTGCCAATTCTGGAAAAATTTGGTTCATAAAACAGCATTATATTTTTATCACAGAAGGCATAATTTTCCCTATCATTACCCCTAGAATTTGTTTTACTTAAAGTAGGCAATTATTGAATGCCTGGTGAATATGTGGTCTATATATGGCAACTTCATTCATATTTGGGTGGATGCTATTTTTTTTTTCAATCCTACTTCTTGAAATTTTTATTTTTGGAAAGTAACAGGAATGTTTGAGGTCCTGAAAAATAAATGTTATAGGTGAATTTTATGGGATGTGGTATTAAGTCCAATCATTGTGTATATACGTAGGAATGATGTATTTATCTTTTAAAAGTTTTAATACAGTTTGGAGAATAATTACCCCCCCCCGATCTGGAAATGAGTGTGAGAAATCCTAGTGGGATGTTTCAGTGTATCAGTTTTCCTTTCTGATGAGGGAGGACACTGAAGCTTGGTTTGAAATGATCGCATTCACAGAAATGTCACTCTCCCTCCACACTCTGGGGAAAATGTCCAATTATTTAAAGCAACAAAGCCCGAGTCAGAAGGCAAATATATGGGCCAAGAAAGATTTACATTGGTAATTTTTTCCCTTGGTATGTGCAAAGCTGAGAAGCTTCTTAGAGTTAAAACAATAGAGTCGCTGAGGATGATTGCTCGGGTTTGCCTTTTAACTTGGTGGCAATATTCACAATAAAAAGAGTGTTATATGTTGGAAACTCAGCAAATCATAAATCAGCTTGTCTTCAGAATGCCTAGTATTTTCTTAGATTGTGGTGAAAATGGAGAATTTTCCTGGGAGGGAAACACAAAATGTGTACAAACTAGGCAAAGAAAGTCTTATCACTTTGCAAAAGGAAAAGACCAAAAAGTTCTTTTTGAAAAATCTAGAAGAGGCAATTTGAATCTCCTCGTAAAGTGACCTATTTTAATCTATTACCTGGTGCAATAGAAGATATTTAAAGCCATACCATGCATCTGATATTAGAATCTGCTCTCTGAGCCTACCTTATTACTGGCTACTCTGCGTTAAAACATAAGGAGACGTTTAGTACAATTTATCTTTTTTGTTTTTTTCTAAGACAGAGTCTCAAGCTGCTGCCCTGGGTAGAGTGCCATGGCTTACAGCAACCTCAAGCTCTTGGGCTTAAGCAATTCTCTTGCCTCAGCCTCCCAATTAGCTGGGACTATAGGCACCCGCCACACGCCCGGCTATTTTTTTGTTGCAGTTATCATTGCTGTTTAGCAAGGCCCAGGCCGGGTTCAAACCCGCCAGCCTGGGTGTATGTGGCCGGTCCTGTAACCACTGAGCTACAGACACTGCCAGTATAATTTATCTTATTTGTATTTGTTGTGGGGGCAAAAAAACCATCTGAACCACCTAGCTAAATTTATAGTTAATTCACAAAAGACGGTGGCTTGAAAGAATCTTAAAAGTTAATGCAGTTAACATCCCCTGTCAGTCAATTTATGATACTCCCTCAAAGAAAAGCAGTTTTAGAGAAATGATATTTCTCATAAGGTCTGAAAAGGCCTGTCTTAACTTTCTTAATTTCAAATTTAAAATGAGATGTGTGGGCATATGGAGTGTCAAAGGCATCTGTTAAATCAAATCATGGACATTACTAGGGTTTATGTATGTGTGTAAATATGTAGGAGTATAGAATTTCTGTAGATTATACGGACTAAAGAAAGGTCACAGAAGGACACATTTTCCTTCCAACTTTCTAAAACATAACACTTTTTAGGCTATTGAATTTTAGGTTAATTGCATATGGTCAAAATTGCTTGATCTGGTATATGGAATTGTGATTACTAGAAATAACACATATTTAAAAATCTTAATTTGATAGTTTAGTTGGATAGTATGACGGAGAGAAATGAGTCTACTGTTTATAGACATCTGACTTATGTACAACTTGTACTTATGAATGGAGACTATTATAAGTTCCCAAGTTACAAACATCTGACTGATGTATTACTCACACTTATGATCGGAGGTTATTTCAGATAATAGGCAAATGTATTTGTTCCAACTTACATACAAATTCACTTAAGACTGAGCCTATAGAGCCTATCCTGTTTGTAAGCCAGGATTGCCTGTGTTCTGTAGATGTAGGGTTCAGGTGGGGCAGAGATGGGGTGACAGTACTGCTTCATAGACTCCAGTAAACATATTGTTAAGTAAAGGGAATTTTTCAGACAATGGTTATTTGAAGAATGTTTAGAATCTTTCTTGGGAGACAGTTGCACAGTCCCTGTTCTAATTCAGCCAAATCTTGATTAATCAGAAACCGATTTTCCCAACTAGGAATTACCCAGGGCTGCCTCTGCTGCTGGTCATTTTAGTTATTAGCATAATCCTCAAGCATATGGGAGGGAGTTGGGAGATAAAACTCAAATAAGCTTTGTTCCTTGCTAACAACTCTGGCAAACTGTTGACACTTCTGGCTAAAATGAAGTTTGGGTATTCTCTGTGGATTTTTATTATTTGTACTGTCCTTGTCTCCACAGATAATCAACAGTTCACTGCATAATATATAGCAGATGCAACCTGGCTCATTCTTTTGAATGAGTAATCAGAGGTAATGCAAATTAACACCTTCACCTTGGAAAAAAATAACTTTAGAATTCATCCAGTTTGGTAAACAGAAGAAGTAATCTTAATCATAGCATTTTAATGATAAAGAATTCAGAGAAAAAGCAAGGCATCTCCCTCCCGCTTCTTCTAGTAGAAAATATACATTCTGATTATCTTCAATATCTACCAAAAGCGGACAATTTAAGTTGAGTTGATCTTACATTTAAATGAAATTGAGTAAGAAATAACATGTAAAAACAGCTGAGCTAATTGTCTTCTGTTTTCTTATTCCCCCCATACTTGTATAGATAATTCATACTGAGAAATATTTAACTGCTTGAAATTTAAAAGTAGTGATTAAAAAGCTTTATTTTATTTTCTTATTTTAAGTAGTGCACGTTTATAGTATTAACTTTAGAAGTTACACTGAAATCTTTTTTTTTTTGAGTTTGAATACATGTATTTTATTATTCTTCATTACATTATTCCCCCCCACTCCCACCCCTCCGTGGTAAGACAGAATTGATTTACAGAAAAGAAGAAAGAAAACACCAAAGCTCCTGGTAGAGGGAGAGATTTCAAGTGGGGAGAGAGAAGCTCTCTCCATTCCTCTCCCGGTCTTTCCCCATCTCCTCCTCTAGGCCTCTAGCCTCAGGGTATATATAGGTGTATGGGTTCCTTGACCAGGAAACAAATGAATACAGTCCCTTCCGCCGGGGGCAAGGTGAATGAGTGTATCAATGAATGGACACAGTCCATCCACGGAATTCAGGTCTAGGAAATTCACAAGAAACTGACCTAGGCATAGGAAATGGGGGTTCCACATTTAGTCCCAAGTGTAAAGTGAAGGAGACACCAAGGCACAGGTGTCTCCTCAGCAGTTGTCCAGCCTTTTTGGCTATTG
>CAUYRH010093536.1:0-13458 GCA_963574655.1 Perodicticus potto
CTGCCATAAACAGTCTAGTGTAAATGTCCTTATGATAAAAGGATTTTCTTTCTTCTGGGTAGATGCCTAGTAATGGGATTGTAGGATCAAAAGGGAGGTCTAATTTGAGTTCTTTGAGGATTCTCCATACTTCTTCCAAAAAAGTTGTATTAGTTTGCATTCCCACCAGCAGTGTAAAAGAGTTCCCTTTTCTCCACATCCATGCCACCATCTGCAGCTTTGAGACTTTGTAATGTGGGCCATTCTCACTGGAGTTAGGTGATATCTCAGGATAGTCTTCATTTGCATTTCCTTTTTTTTTTTTTTGAGACACAGCCTCAAGCTGTGACCCTGGATAGAGTGCTGTCGCATCACAGCTCACAGCAACCTCCAATTCCTGGGCTCAAGCGAGTCTCTTGCCTCCACCTCCCAAGTAGCTGGGACTACAGGCGCCCGCCAAAACACCCGGCCATTTTTTGGTTGCAGCTGTCTTTGTTGTTTGGCGATCCCTGGGCTGGATTCGAACCTGCCAGCTCAGGTGTACGTGGCTGGTGCCTTAGCCCGTTGAGCCACAGGCACGGAGCCAGATTTGCATTTCTTTGATGATAATGGGATGATGAGCATTTTTTCATGTTAACTATTTGTGTACTTTAGAGAAGGTTCTATTCATCTCTCTTGTCCAGTGATATATGGGATTGTCAGTTCTTTTTGCATTGCTTAATTTGAGTTCTCTGTATTTCCTAGTTATCAAGTTTCTGTCCAATTCATAATTTGCAAATATCTTTTCCCATTCTGAAAGTTGCCTGTTAGCTTTGGTTGTTTCCTTAGCTTTTCAGTTTAATTAAGTCCCATTTGTTTATTTTTTTTGTTGTTGGAATTGCCACAGAAGTATTCATAAAATCTTTCCCAGGCCAATATCTTCAAGTGTTTTCCCCACACTTTCTTCAAGGATTTTTGTTGTTCCATGCCTCCGTTGTATATCTTTCATTAATCTTGAATTGATTTTTGTAAGTGGTAAGAGGTGCATGTCCAGTTTCAGTCTTTTACATGTGGTTATCCAGTAGTCCTAGCACCATTTATTAAATAGGGATTCTTTTCCCCAGTGTATGATCTTGTTTGGTTTATCAAAGATCAAGTGGCTATAAGATGTTAGTTTCATCTCATGGTTTTCTATCTGGTTCCACATGTCAGTTTCTCTATTTTTGTGCCAATACCATGCTGTTTTGATCACTATGGCCTTGTAGTATAGCCAAAAGTCTGGTAGTGTGATACCCCTGGCTTTGTTTTTATTACTAAGAATTGCCTTGGCTATATGGGGTTTCTTCTGGTTCCATACAAAATGAAGAATTTTTTTTCCAAATCTTGAAAAGTATGATGATGATATTTTAATGGGGATTGCACTGAATCCGTAGATTGCTTTGGGTAGTATAGACATTTTCACAATGTTGATTCTTCCCAGCCATGAGCATAATACATTCTTCCATTTGTTAATATCTTCTGCTATTTCTTTTCTTAGGGTTTCATTAATTTTCTTTGTAGAGGTCCTTTTGTTATGTATATTCTTAGGTATTTCATTTTTTTTGAAGCTACTGTGAAGGGAATTGTGTCCTTGATTAGCTTCTCATCTTGGCTATTATTGGCATATACAAAGACTACTGATTTTGGACATTGATTTTATATCCTGAGACATTGCTATATTTTTTGATCACTTCCAGGAGTCTTGTGGTTCAGTCTTTGGGGTTCTATAAGAACATATCAGCAAAGATCGAGAGTTTGACCTCCTCTGCACCCATTTGGATGCCCTTTATTTCCTTCTCTTGACTGATTGTATTGGCTAGAACTTCCAGCAATATGTTGAGTAGTAGTGGCAATAGAGGACAACTTTGTCTGGTTCCAGTTCTAAGTGGAAAAGCTTTCAGTTTTACTCCATTCAGTATAACTTTCTGCAAGTTTTGATTCTGATTCTTTCGTGATCTTATACAAAGAGGTCAATAGAAAGTTTTTAGAGAAAAACCAATACTTCCTCAAGTAATCGTTAAAGGAGTAATTGACTAAAATGTTGAAGGATTGCAAATGTCATGAATAATCAGATTTGCACATGCTTAGGTCATGACAACTATTTCTAGTTGTCTAATAGCAATTGTAGAATACCTTCAATCATAAAATGTATTCTAATTTTGGTTAGAATGTGAAAAAATGCACTACATACTTGAAGAATTCTAGTACTGAAGTCCAAGTACACTAACAAAACTAGAGTAGCTTTGGCATAAGGCATTATTTGAGGCCTATGCCATTTGATTTTCTTGAAGGTAAAACTGTTATATAGTAAAAAAAAAAAAAAACTGTTATATAGTATTTTGGGCACTTTAGTAATAATCTGCTTTGGACAGGATGAATCTTGTACTGAGCTTCATAACATAGCAAGATTTCAATATTATAACATTTTACAAGGAAGTTTTGGTTAAGTGGACAACAGTTGTTAGAATTTGCTAATATAAGCAAATGGGACTCATTTTAGACATTGCTTTTCAACATGTACTAAAAGATCTTCAAGTTTATAATAAATTTTTGGTAAATGTTTGTCTAGCTTCTAAGAATGAGTAGGTTCTTAAAGTGATAAAATTGAGTACAGTTATACAAAATTAATATTGGAATTTAAGCAAGCTGTTAATAACTATCATTATTTTAGAACAGCAGTTCTCAACCTATGGGTTGTGACCCACAGGAACTGTATTAAAGGCTCTCGGCATTAGGAAGGTTGAGAACCACTGTTTTAGAGGCTAAATGTAGTCATGATTTTTATAGACCTCCCATCCTCCTGATGTCTCTTGCCATAAATGTCTTTGTACTAACTTATTATTCATGACCTTCTGATTAAAACATGGCAGCCTTTGTTTAATCAACAAATGACTTGTTGAACAGTTCCTCTGCTAACTAGACTGAAGGTGCAATGGTGAGCAAAACTAGAGTGGTCTCTGACTTTCAAGAAGCTAACAGTTAAGTAGGAAAGAGAAGATATGTCAAATAGTAAAGAAAATGGTCAATTTAGCTTGTGATAAGTGCTAAGGAAATCAAGAGGATACTCTAACAGTGTGTAAAAATGAAGACTACATTATAGAATGGTCAAGAAGGCTTTATTGGCATGCAAAACATTAAAGCTGAAGGATATAGCCATGCAAAAAATGTAAAGAACAACATCCTGGGTAGAGAGATACAAAGACTTTGAGGTAAAAGGTTAGTGTGTACTAGAAGTTGTTGGACAATCAGTGTGACTGACAAATAGTGAGCAAAAAAAAGAATGCACAGGATGAGGTTGAAGAAATGAGGAGCCAGAAGCACAAGGCCTTGTTAGCCATAGGAAGGAATTTTATCAAGTAGAGAAGTATCAGGTGATTGGGTTTCTGAAGACCTCTGAGTTTTTAATGGATGGATTTATGAGGAAGTAAAAAAGGAAGTGTGGAGCCTGTGATTATTAGATGGACTCTCTAGTTCAGGCAAGAAATGGTTGATAGTAGGCTGGTGACAAAGATGCAAAGGAATAGGTAGATTTAAGATTGGTAAAAATCAGTAGACCTTGCTGATGGACTAGACCCAGGGGGAGAGAACGGAAAAAAATAAAATATGATACCCAGGTTTTTAATCATATGCTACTATTGGGAGATGGGGAAGAAGGGAGCAAGTTTAGAATGTTCAGAGGTCTGGTGAGACATAAGATGTGGAGATAGAAAGCAAGTTAATCCTGGCATAGATCTCAGTGGAGAGGTTTGAGTTAATGTCAACATTCCCTTTTCGCTGTGTGCTGGGCACTGAAGCTACAATGAAGAGAGATGAGTCCTCTGCCTTGATGGACCTCTAGTGTACAGAGGACATCATTTAGGCAGGAGTCAGAAAAGATTGTAGCACAGAGCCCTAACAAGCTCTGACATTTTAAAATGGGAAGAGGCTCTTTTTTTTTTTTTTTTTTTAGGTCTCAGTACCTCTCAGCCCATAATTGTTACCATGTTACTCAAATCATTATAACTGTCATCAGTGTTGATGAGAGTTGAAGGGATGAGAAAAACTAAGATCCTGAAGCAATAATTTTCTAAATCCATTTGATGTTCAAGAAGACCAAAAAAGACTTTTGACTGTTTTGTAAATTAGTGTGACTTTGTACACACTCTTCCTTGTTAGAATATCCTGGTAGGGGTATGAATTTGCTTTTGTCCCATAAAATATCTCATTCTTTTGCGTTGTGAGTTGTGGTCTTCCTATTTTGGTCTTTTTCATGTTGCAAGCTTTCCTTGAATGTCTGATTATCCTTGATTATGCTCATATTTAGAAATCCCGCTGCAAAGCTGAGTGTTCCATATTGTTTAGTGGGGATTGTCAACTGATTAGACTTTGCGATAGGAAATGCAGACAAGAGAGCTAATGTTAAGTTGGAGGGAGAATTCTTAATTGCAGAATATGGAGGGCTTTACTTTAGGGAACCAGCAGCCATTCTTGCTGCTTAGTTCTCCAAAAGCACTTCACTTCTTGCTGCTTCAAGAACAATTCATGAGGCTGTAAAAAGAATAGTCTTATCTCTGCTCTGTGGGTTAGGGACATGTCTATGAGTCCAGAGCCTCTCCAGAGTCTGATAGAGCCTCTTCTACTATAGTTCTCTATAATAATGAGAGCACTGAAGACGTGACTTCTGTCCAGCTCTGTCCAGTTACCATTTCTTTATTTTCTTTACTTTGCACAAATTTATTAAACTCTTCCATGGAGACCTCTTTTTGTTTTTTCCATTATTGTGAACATCTACCATTTTTACTCTTTGAGTAACATTTCAATAGGGCCTGGGGATCAAGAAGAGATACATTTGTGCTTGTGTTTAATTCACCATCTTGAACTGGAAGCCCCAACAATAGTAATATTAAGAGATGCAGTTTTGTGCTGTGACATAACTTTAGAATAGTTTTCCTTAGTCCAATTTAGTGCACTGTTTGTATTTAACAAAAAATTGAGCAGCTCTTGTACATAAGGCACTTGACTAGGTTCTATGGGAACATGGATAAGAGTGACATCCTTGCCGTCAGAATCTCCTGTCAGATAAGAGCAATAGGCATGTACAGACTCTAGAATAATACACAGTAGTTTCTGATAACTCTTAGAGTTTTTTTTTTTTCTTTCTTTTTGAGACAGAGCCTCAAGCTGTCACCCTACAGAGAGTGCTATGGCATCACAGCTCATAGCAACCTAACTCTCAGAGTTTCAAAAGGTTATGATAGATAAAGGAAAAGTCATGTCAGTGTAAGGGTTTAAAACTATAAAATAGTTCATGAAACAAATGTTTTATCTAGTTCTTCTAGATGGATAAAATTTCTGTGAGCAGAGATAGAGGTTGAAGGGTTGGGGGGACCTTTATGATAGAAAATGGCCTCAAGTGTGACTTAGAGGAATGACAGCCCAGAGACTGTTTAAGAAAAATCACTAAGTCAGTTTGACTAGACAGAGCATTCATGTGTGTATATATAGCTATGGGATGACAGTGCTTAACAAGGCAGGTAAAGAGGGGATTATCCTTGAAAAGAAGAAACATTGTTATTGCTGAAATAGGAGAAGAGGAGATCATTAGGACCATTTGAGATAAAGGAATGTGAAAGGCTGTACATCATTTGAGTGAGATAGTGTGGGACCTTTAGGAGTAAGTTGTGACTTTACCTTAACAAAGTGTATATAAAGCAGTTTTGGTTTTTGAAGGACTTATACAAAGAACCTTCCTTTACTAGAAAATGCACTTATCTTTTTAGGTAGATTAGTAGGATAATTTGGAGGAAGATGACTAAGACATAGGAATAAAAGTGAATCAAAACAATGTCATTTTTAGTAGTGGAACTATAAATTTGGAGGCATTTTTCCCCAGGATGAGATTTTTGTAAGGTTTTTTTGTTTGTTTTTTTTAATCCTGTAATATATTGTTAGTTTTTCAGTTATTTCATTTCAAATCTGATCTCCAATGGAAAATGTATGTATGAGGTAGGGACACGCTTAGGGTTTAAGTTCTGGACATGGAACAGAACTAATTATTAGAAACTAAAAATTACTTGATTATGTGTGATTGTCTAGAGTACACAGGTTTAGTTTTAACCTAAGGTTTCACTTAAGAGTTAAAAAGTTTTATGAATCACATTTATCGGGTTACTTTGGAAAAGCAGTGGGAAATTCTTCATCTTATTCTTAGGTAGTCTTCCAGTCAGTTACATAACTTTTGTTAAGTACAAATAATGGATTTTTTACCCATATACTGTTTAGCATGTTTGTAATTTTAATGAAGATTCTTGCTAATTTTAGGGGAGCTTTGTATTATATAAGTAGTCCTGTTCTGAGTCTTAATAGATTATGTGCTCAGTGGAAAGATACAGACAAATTTATAGTGACTCTTGTCATGAGTGTATTTTGTTTGAGTGTATATAACCTTGTGTGGAATCACACAGATTTCCTCGCTAACATCAGTGACTTCTTGAGGTCTCCACCCAAACACCACCACCTTAGTGATGGCTTTCCTGTCACCTTGCCTAAAACATTGCCTCTCCCAAACATTTCATATTATCTTTTTCATTTTTTCTCCTTAGCACTTAAAATTTTCTAAATTACTTTGTATAGAGTCTAGCAGAAGTAACGCCCTCTTGGGCTTGAGTATGATATTGTTATGTCACAGAGTTACATGTACAAATAATGGCACAAATAACACCCCATTTTTATGGGCTGGTAATCTGTACCAATTTATTACAAAATCATAAGCATGTAATTATGTAACATAGCACTATCACACTTAAAGAACAAAAGGGGGTTACTTCAGCTGGACCCTGTATTATGCTCTTGCATATCTCTTTTAGTCTGTCTTCCTTACTAGAAAGTAAGTTTTGTGTGGACAGTAAGTTTCTGTCTGTTTTATTCAATATTATATCTGTAGTGCCAAACAATGACTGGCAAATAGTGTGCATTCAGTAAACATTGACTTGAGTGCATGCTAATCTCAGTCACTGATGTGACCCTAGAATACTCACTTTATTTTTAAGGTAAAATTTAAGCATTATACTAATGTATAATTTGCATAGTATTTGAATTTACATCAGAGGAAGTAACGTAAAATTTATTTTAAAAAAAATTTTTTGTGTGTTAAATTAGAAATCTTTTAGTGAGCATGTCAGTTTTTTCTTAAAGATTTCATGTAAATTAGAAATCTTTACATATAAAAACCCTAAACAGTAATATTTCAGTTAAGATATTAAAGGTTTTTTTCTTTTATAACAGGTGCAAGTGGCATGAAGAAAATGATATTCTCTTCTGTGCTTTAGCTGTTTGCAGGAAGATTGCGTAAGTTGGAAAAAGGAGTTTCTTTATAAACTCTGTTCTGCATTGAATTCTTCTGTGCCATTTTGCTTGCTATTGCTTTGGCAGCTGGGGTGAATCTCTAGTTAACTTCTGTTTTCTACAGTTCTGTTTCAAAGCAAAGGTGGTTTTCTACTTTATTCTTCTGTCCGTGCCACTACTTTTACCTATGCAATTTGTGTGAACCCTTCATAAACACTTGTTGAAAATTTTCTTTCTAAGACTCCCATAGTAGAGTGAAATTTCCTACTGTCATTAAGGACGTTTCCTTGTGAAGGTGCTCCCAAAACACCTTTTCTTCTCATTTTGTAGAGAAAGCATTTGGAGCCTCAGATATCTGGGTCCTCTGGTAGCCCTCTTACAAGGTGCATGATTATTGGTTCTGAGGATAGATAAGTGTTTATGTTATAGTCTTATTCTGCTGTTACTCTTTCCTTGCCTTTAATATTTGAGAATCCTGGTAATCTTAACCCTCATTCCCATTTCCCAATGAATCTGAAATTTTATCTGGTAATCAGAAGATTGCTTACCAATAATCTGTTATGTGATATGTATTGCTACCTATTCCTATCTCTTCTCTGAATAAATAAAACTTAGAAATAAGTCTCTAAGTTTATTTTTTCTCAATTTAAAGTAGTATTTCAGATGTTTTATGTTAGAGATTTTAAAATATAAATGCTTTTAGGGTGAATAAAATGAGATTCTAATGGTGAATTTTTTCTAATTTCCTTTTAAAGGTACTGCATCAGTAATTCTCTGGCCACACTCTTTGGAATCCAACTCACGGAAGCTCATGTACCACTACAAGATTATGAGGCCAGCAATTGTGTGACACCCAAAATGGTTGTATTGGATGCAGGGCGTTACCAGGTAAGGAGCTAACTTTTAGGAGTTACTCATCTCTCTGGCTGTCCTACCCAACATGGTCCTGGAAAAGCAGCTAAAGGTCATCCCTTGGTTTGGTCTTTTCCTTTCCCTTAAGAATTATTTTGAGATCCTTCATGGTGTCCCAAATCTAATTTAGTTGCATCTTGCATAAAATCCCTATCCTTCCTGGTATATTTCCCCACTACATTTAGCAAAGTTTTAAGGATATTAAAATTGGCATTTAGTCTTTATATAAAGTAATCCCAAAGATCTAGTCCAAAAATTTAAATATCTGAATGTAGATAATATAAATATTCTAAATATCTACCTTGGCAATGTTTAAGACCTGATTTAGAATTTGGTTAAAAGATTAATTTCTCTACCATCTTTCTTTTCTTCCTTGCTATTTACTAATTTTCTTAGGCCTCTTTACACTATTAAGCAAAATAGTTAAGAGTATGGGCTCTTACTCTTTATCGGAATATCAATATCAGAATTTCTTTATCGGAATATCAATATCAGAATTTCTAAATTTTCTTTCAGGAAGTAAATAAATAAATAGCTTGCTACATATAGGCTTTGTGACCTTGAACAAGTTACTTGCAATTTCTGTGCTAATTCCTTTTCTGTTAAACAGGAATAATACTAGGGGTGAGTAGCTGTTAAAGTTAAATGCAGCAATATGTGAGAGTGCCAAGACCTTTACCTTGGAACACAGTAGATAATAAATAAGTGTTATTTAAAAATAGGGTATCAGAGAGGCAAAAGGGAAACCCCAAGATGGAATAAACTATTGATACAAACATCAAATAGGATGGATATCAAAGACATTAATTATGCTAAGTGAAAGAAGTGGTCTCAGGGCAGCACCTGTGGCACAGTGAGTAGGGCGCCGGCCCCACGTACCGAGGGTGGCAGGTTCAAACCTGGCCCCAGCCAAACTGCAACAAAAAATAGCCGGGCGTTGTGGTGGGCGCCTGTAGTCCCAGCTACTTGGGAGGCTGAGGCAAGAGAATCACCTAAGCCCAAGAGTTGGAGAGCCGTGAGCTGTGACGCCACGGCACTTTACCGAGGGCAATAAAGTGAAACTCTGTCTCTAAAAAAAAAAAAAAGAAGAAAGAAGCAGTCTCCAGGGGTTATAAACTATATAATTTACTGTATGATTCCATTTACATGACATTCTTATCCATATTTACACTGGATAAGACCTCTCTCCTCCTCATTAACCCTTTGCCCAAAGGTTCTCAGATCAATTTTGTGTCTCCAGGGGACGTTTGGCAATGTCAAAACATTTTTGGTTATCACCCCTGGGACGGGGTGGATGGAGGGGAGAGTACTACCAGCATCTAGTGGATGGATAAAGACCAGGGATGCCACTAAGCATTCTGTTCCTATAGGACAGCCTTCCGCAACACAGCATTATCCAGCCTAAAATGTCATTAGTGCCCAGGTTGAGAAACCTCACCTTAGCTTCATTGTCACCATCTATGTTGACTTCCACAGAATTAATCTCAGTAATGTGCCTTTTCATTGTTTACGTCATTACTCTGGGAAACGGAGGACTTCTACATTCTCCTGTCATCTTCCAGACTTCATACTCATTTTATTTGACTGATCATATTTCCCTTCTCTCCCCAAATAAAGGTTCCTGAAAAACCTTCTTGTGGGTCTTCTCAGCATCAGTTATGAGCTAAATATCAGATATCTTCAATCTCTTTTTAAGAAAATCTGTTTAGGCTCGGCGTCTGTGGCTCAAGCGGCTAAGGCACCAGCCATGTACACCTGAGCTGGCGGGTTTGAATCCAGCCCGGGCCTGCCGAACAACAATGACGGCTGCAACCAAAAAATGTCCAGGCGTTGTGGTGGGTGCCTGTAGTCCCAGCTACTTGGGAGGCAGAGGCAGGAGACTCGCTTGAGCCCAGGAATTGGAGGTTGCTATGAGCTGTGATGCCACTGCACTCTATTCAGGGTGACAGCTTAAGGCTCTGTCTCAAAAAAAAAAAAAAAAAAAGAGAAAATCTGTTTAACTTCTTGGTTCTAATTAAAAACTTAACCTCCTTCTTAGGGTATTGCTTCTCTGTTAGCCCTTTCAAATTGTGATATTTTTTCTCCCTCATTTATAAATGATGTGAAATAGTTGTCTTTGTTTGCTACTTTCAGACTTTTTTATACCTTCTCCCTAAAATTTCTAAGCTTTGACTCTTAAGCCATTAAGGCTATAGTACCTGGCAATCTCTTTCAGAGTCAGTAGACCCCTGAGTTGGTAGTCCTCACTCTTAAGAGCATTACTGTGCCAGATCAGTTTTCCTATCAGAGTCCCTTATTTTAGCTGCTCTGTAGGTAATCTTTACTTCATCTGCCTCACCTCTCAGTACCTTCATTTCCTCTCTAATTTTTCTGTCTTCTACTATACAGATTCCCACTCTCATGATCATATCCTGGACCACAAAGGCACCTCCTCCATAAGCTAAGTTTCAAACATCATCCTCTTTGACTGCCACTACCTTCGTCTGTTACCCTGCAATACTGTTACATCTACTGGTGTTACCGAAAGCTCAGTACTTGTTTGGCCAAACCAAGAAGGAGGACAAGTGATTTGAGGGAAAGAAGTTTATTAATTTGTGGCAATTATTAAAGGGCCATTGTCCTACCTAAAAGTAGAAATACCGAGCTTTTCAGCCTTGGGCTATTGCTTAACTAAGGTATCGCGGGTGAAGATATTCTTTGACTCCTGACTTCTGCCCAGACTGTTCCATTGAGCCACTGTCTGTGGTACAAAGAACAAACAATAGTAGTCCCCCCTCTTCTGATTACTAGCCTTAGACAGGAATGCAGGTTTTAATTCCCAAAAAGAATTGGGAGGCTGTTGTTAGAAACAACTTGTTTTGTAACTTTAGGACATGTAATTCATCTATGCCTCTACTGTTGTATACTCCCTTACAGGGCCACTGCATTGCACAGCTCAGGGGGCAGCATTTCCACCAATACTGCTGCAGTCTCATGTCTCCTCCTTTACGACCTCCACTCCTCCCTCACTTCTTCCCTCCCAGCTTAGATCTCTTGGTGGGTCAGTTCCATAGCCTTGCTCTCATTGCTAACTTCATTGGCTCTCTTTTCTTCATCATACTTAACAAATAGTAACCCTTATTAAATCTAATTCTTTGTGTACTTTACTCCTATACCTATGAAGTTAAATAAAGCTGGAAAGAAACTCCCATGCGGACTGTTCTTAGTGAATATTCATTATCACTAGCTTTTAAGTGTTGCCTGGCAGTTACTCATTTTTCTAGTCTGATTAGTCTCCTGCTTTCCTAGACAGTTACTTCTCACCTTCTTTTCCTTTAAATGTCTATCACCTCTTTCCTCTCACTTCTTATAGCTGTGCCCTTGTCTCCTATTTCTCTGAGAAAATAAAGTAATCAGAGGAGATTTTCTACATATTTTTACCACCTCATCTACCTGCATCTTTCTCCTGGTAAAAATATGTAGAAAATTTACTCCTTTTTTAATGAATGGTGTGTGTTCTTCTGTAAAACCAGTCTGTTCATTGTTTTAGCTCTCATTCCCTTACCACTCAAGACATGGCTCCAGTAATTTCCCCCTTTCTTGTGTCATTAGGGTTTTTCTCAGTTCTGATTCATTCTTATCAGCAAATATATTATAATCTCATCTTTTTTTTTTAATCAAATCCTCTCTTAACCCTGAAATTCTTTATTTTCCTCTAAAGTCTACCCTACTTCTTTCCTCTCTTTTGCAGCAAAAGTTGATCAGACATTGGAAAAGTATTTGTTATCATTTTTAAAGAGTCATTTGAAATTAAAAACCATCTAATAATTGACATTTTTCCCCCTCTGATATTTTCCTATTATTTACAGAAGCTAAGGGTCGAGAGTCCAGGATTCTCTCATTTCAACTCTTCTAATCAGGAACAAAGATCAAACACACCGATTGGTAAGCAATAATATATTTCACAAGAATTAAACTAAAGGAAGTCAGGGCCTCAAAGCTTATTATCTAGATTCCAGGTGTAATATTCAAACCAATGTCTCCAAATTAGCTTTGGAAATATAAGGAATTTGTTGAATTGATGGTTTTATTTAGCATTAGCACCTTTAACAGTTTGGCTGTGTGTGTTTTGAGGCTCAGTTTGACACACCATGTCTTATTCCTTAGAATTTTCTTCAGGGCACTTAAAAGAAAACCTGTTTTTCTAGTAACAGCTATAGTTTTATAATTTTGACGTGAGGATGTCTTATAATAAACAAATTTTAAAGCTAGTCAGATGAAATTTCAAGAGGTGCCTATAAGAACTTCAGTTAAGATTTCATGGCCTAAAAACAAAAAGAAACATTCTTGTTCAGTCTTTTGTCTGTAAGAATCTCTCTCCTATTTTTGATCCATCTAATATGACTTAGTTAGAGCCTGTAATAGGATGAGTCAGTTAGTTAAGGCATCTCTTTATTAATAAAATTATAAATTTGCAATGTTTTTTTTTTCATATTTTTAATATCCTAGGTGACTACCCATCTGGGGTGAAAATTTCTGGCCAAAACAGCAGTGTTCGGGGAAGAGGGATTACCCGTTTACTAGAGAGCATCTCCAATTCCTCCAGCAATATCCACAAATTCTCCAACTGTGAGACTTCACTCTCACCATATGTGTCCCAAAAAGATGGATACAAATCTTTCTCTTCCTTATCTTAATGATGGTACTTTTTTCAATTTCTGGAAAAATAACAGGCCCAACTTCCCTTCTGACTACAGTCATATTAAACAAACAGATCACATCAATGATAAATATCACTACTGTAAAAACTACTTAATTTGTAAGGAAATTCTGTTTCATAGATTAAAAATAATTGTGGTTGGAGAAGATCTTGGCATTTTGCCCCCTTTTTTTTTGAGGGGTGGTTCTACTTCCTGATTGGTTATCCATTCAAGTTGTAAGTCCTTAAGAACAAAACTAGCATTTTCAAAGGTGTGCTTTTGAGAATGTTATAAATTGATAATAACTGTCCCTCAACAATAAAAGTATCAAATATCTGTTATGAAAGTTTCTATAATATCATTAATCTCTTTCTTCTTATTATAAAATGGGACACTTCACATTAGAAACCTGTAGGCTATTTTCATTGCAAATAAGTAACAAAATTAGGCTTTAACAAACTTTTTTTTCTTTCTTTTTTTTTTTTATTGTTGGGGATTCATTGAGGGTACAAGAAACCAGGTTACACTGATTGCATTTGTTAGGTAA
>CAUYRH010093537.1:0-18031 GCA_963574655.1 Perodicticus potto
GCCTGTAGTCCCAGCTACTTGGGAGGCGGAGGCAGGAGACTCGCTTGAGCCCAGGAATTGGAGGTTGCTGTGAGCTGTGATGCCATGGCACTCTACCCGGGGTGACAACTTGAGGCTCTGTCTCAAAAAAAAAAAAAAAAAAAAGACATGAGATTGGTGGATCAGACTTGGGGTGTGAGAGAAAAGAGGTGAAGGATGTTTTTTGGGATGAGCTTTTGGCTTCAGCATTCAGAAGACAGGAATCAAATTGTCATTCTTATTCCTAATTAAGATGGGGAAGACTGAAAGGAGCAGAGTTTAAGAGGAAAAAAATAAAGAGTTTGGTTTTCACATATTAAGTTAGAGATGTCTATTAGACACACCTAAGATTTTAACACAAATTAATACACAGAAAAGAAATAAATGAATGGCATCACGACTTGGATGGAGAATGCCTGTCCACGACTTTACCCATAGTAGGTGCTCTGCAGACAGCATTGGAGCAACACTGGCCAATGGGACCTGTCATGGCATTGCAGGCAAAAATTTGTGAGTGAGCATCTGTTTGCCACCTTTTTATTCAAAATTATGGATTGCATAGATGGGCCACATTCTTTCCTCTTGCTTTTAAATAATTAATTTGGGAAACCAACTAATGAGTTCGTGGATCCAGGTTTTGATGAATAACCTTAGCAGAGACTGTACTGAGAAGCCTCTGGACAAATGCAAAGTGCTCCAACTAGGACCAGAGCATTGCAGCCACTCTTCCCTGGGCTGATTGTGCCCTTTCTGAAAAAAAATTACACATAAAGATAATTCAATTATACTATGATTTCAATGGGATTTTGCTCCTCCGCCAGAAAGAATTATTTGGTGCTTGATGCAAACTGTAATTAAAAGAGAGGGTACTTCCTGGGTTTGAATCTCAGCTCCATCACTTACGAGGTATGTGAATACCTTAATTTACTCCTTTCTTAAATGGGGGTCATAATGGTGGTCTTCACTACAGTAGTACTCAGAGGCGCTACTGTAGTGAAGATTAAAATGAATTGATATGTATAAAGACCTTGTAATAAGACTAGGCATAAGGAAAGCATTCAGTAAATATTCGCTGCTATTATTGGCTTTCCATACTCTTACATTTATTCTTTAGTCAAGTTTATGTCAGTTTCCGCTAAGTTGTAGATTTCCTTACATAAGGGTCATCTGTCTTTTGACTCCCATCCTCTCCCACACCACTTTAGTGCTTTATCCAGTGTCTGGCGTGACGTGGTAGCATAAAACGGAAGCTCATCACATTTGTGTTGAATTAAATTACTTCTTCCCTATGGATATAGATTTAGGAATCTCAAGATATCAGTCCAAGGATCAGTCCAAGGATCAGTATCTACCTCCATTTCCTCTCCTTCTCTCTTAAAAACCAAGCAGCCCACTGGCTCTAGTCTACATCCTCAACCCACCATTCCACTCATCTCCCCTCTTCCTAATCTAATAGGATCTTGGAACCCCTGGGGGTATGAAGGGCTGGAAATCTGGGATCAGAGATTAACAGCGGCAAATTGTGGGTGAGATTTGGTAGTTCGTAAAACGAGGTACCACACCAAGAACAGGAAGTGGGGAGTGACGTGGGCAGGATGGTTAAGGATGGATCAGAAATCAGAAGCTGCGAGAAGGCGCCAGGAGGGCCTTGTTGGGATGGCGCAGGGTTAGGGACCCAAGTAGGCAGAGAGGAAAGAGCAAATGGAATCCCGCGGAGGTTCGACTGCAAAGGGAGGCGATTGGACGAGGGAGGAGATATAGAGTCCCGGTTGCCAAGGCAGCGACCGGAGGAGAAGGCCTCGGGAGGAAGGAGGAGCTCCGGGTCGCCTCCTTCTCGAGGTCCCCCCGCACCTCCCCCGGAGGCCCTGCTGACGTGTCAGCCCGGAGCTGCTCGAAGCTTGGCCGGCGCCGCCCCTCCGCGCCTGCCGCCCGCCCGCGCCCTGCGCTCCGCCCACGTCACCGCCCGGTGGCGCCCGCCCCGGCCTCCTTGGCCGCGTCACCGGCTCCCGGCTTGACCACAACATGGCTGCGGCGCCGGGGCTGCTCTTCTGGCTGCTCGTGGTCGGGGCGCCCTGGCGGGTGCCGGGCCAGCAGGACCCGGGCACTGGCCGGCGCTTCTCAGAGCACAAACTGTGCGCGGACGACGAATGCAGCAGTGAGTGCGCCAGCGGGGCGAGCGGCCGGCCTCCGGGGCTCCGCCGCGGCGCCGCCCGGGCTTGCGGGGAGCAGGAGCTCGGCAGCCCCGCGGGCCGGCCTGGTGCGGGTGGCAGCCGGGCGGGCGAGCGCGGGGCTGGGCTAGCCCCGGGTCCCTGCGTCTGCCCCTTGCGGCGGTGCCGGCGCCGGGGCCAGCCGCCCGGGTCGTGGGAGGGCAGCACCTCTCCCACTTGTTGCCAGCGTTTTATTTTTCCAGTGCTGAGGCGGGGGGCTTGGTTTGGGTGGCGCCAGTTTTCCCCAGGGGCAACTCACAGCGTCCCCCTCACTTGACACGCTCAAGCTCCCAGGGTAGATGTGGTTGCGCCCCGCGCGCTGTAGGCTCCCCAAGCTGCAGCCGAGCTCTTTCCTGCCCCCGCCACGGGGACATCGATGGGTGCAGTACCCGGGCAAGTGCGCTAAGGGCTGGGTGGGCGTCTTCCCGGGGCAGCTCGGCGGTGGGGCTCCTGCAGAAGGCTCATTGCGCTGCTCCTTTGCCCTTCTGTCTCCCTGGGATTTGGCTTCATACTCCCTTTTGAACAGGGGCTGGAATTTAGGTTTGGGATGAACCCGGAGTCCAAGCACGCAGCGTGTTCTGAGGTTTCCGCTCGGACACTGCCTCGGTCCTGTCATTTTTGTACGGAGAAGCCTCCTTGCAAACTGCCAGGCAGGGCAGCAAGAAGGCCAAGATCTTATACTCTCGAAAGAGGCCAAGGATCTGCACCGGCCACCTGGGATCGGCAGCTTCTTCTGTGCGCAGGAAGTGGAATTACTCCCAAATTTGAGATTGGAGGTGGACGGTGATGAAGACTCAGATGAAGAGGGTTATTACAGTAAAAATAATCAATACTCCAAGGGTGTCATAAGCGTAAACTAGCCTTAGCGGTAGCTTTTTGTGTTGTTGGCACCTCTTCCTATGTCTGACCAGGGTCGTTCTTACGGCCTCCTGCCGGCCTCAAATAACCTTGTGTCTTAGAACCGCTACAGAAACGGTTGTTCATAAATTATAGGCAATAACGTGTAGAAAAACATTTTAAAGGGCTTAGAAGCCTACAGTTCTGCTGCTTATGTCCAAATTGGTGTTATCAGAAACAAATTTAATGATTGGAAGCGTTTATATCAATACAACACCATTAAAGAGAAGAAAGGAGGTAATCTCCAGTTTCTGTTAAGCCATTCCTGGAGATAACCAACCCAATGGGTGATGTAAATAAACACTGTAAAAGCGGAGCGACTGCCGTGATTATTCCCTTCAGTTTTTTGGAGCAAAACCAGGTATTTATCCATTTACCATTGGATAAGGCAAAATATTTTCTATTCTTTATTCTTTGCTTTGGAGCACTGTCCTACCTGGATTCCTCAAAACAACTTACCTGGAGAATCATAGCTGATGCTTTCCTAGTATTCAGACATGGTGTTAGAAGAGCTCAGCATTGTAAGGTAACTTGAAAAGGGGTGTGTGCCCAAACAGATTTAACCAAACCCAACAGATTTAACACCAGGAATAAGATTTGGGCCTCTTGTGTTTATTAAGGTGTGTGTGTAAGGTGCCTTTGTGTGCTTCTAAGATAGCTGTTCCTCGATGTGCATTACGTTGTCATCTAATGTATTATTATAAATCCTCAGGAGCAAGAGAGACATTGCCATTTCCAACTCTGATAGAATCGTCAACCTTAAATTGCCCATCACCTACAGCCTTCTTCTCACCCAATTATATCTAAATGAAGAAGTTGACATGTTTGAAAATAATCGGATTTTAGCTTTGGAGAACAAATACCCTCCAAATCTATATGTTTGGTTTTTTTTTCCCTCAAAGATGTTTTTAAAGATGTGTCTTTAATGTAATATTTTATTGCTAATTGATTTTTAGAAAAAGTGTTATTTCCATTTCATACTTCTTTGTTTCTGCTATTTAAATGCACTTATTATACATTTCATCTTACATCAGAAACTGTGTATTTGGTTCATGAAAAGAAAAATACTGCTTCTACCAGTTCTAGATCTAGTGTGATTTAAGTTCTGCATTTTAAAAGCATAAAGGTAACTACTGACCTAGTTTCATTACTTTGCCTTGTCCCTGCTACGTGAGATGTCCACTTTTGATTTTGTTTGTAGAAAAATATAAGTATGGGTATTTTTCTTTTGTTTTGCAACCTTGCTAGTGCTGAATTCAGGCAACATTATTTACTTTGAAAAAATATTGCTTTGTGATGTGATTGGATCAATAATAGAGTGCAATAGATATCCTTTCCCTTTAATTTACCCAGATACTGTACAGAGAGAACAACTTGGCTGCAAATGAAATTGACAGTGTTTTCTTCTGCATAGTAGCAGTCCCAGCCACATAAAGGTAGTGCCTTTTAGTGACTAGTTGAGTTAATTGACTCCTTAGGGGTTCCTGAGTGCTTTTCCCCATTATATACTACCTCTGCATGTAGCCATACTTAAGCTAGTCATCACCTGTGTTTGAATTAACCCATTGCAAAATGAAGCTTTTTATGATTGTGAAACAGAAAAGATGGAGGACTAGTAGGTTAGACAGAGAACCAAGAGTTTCAAGAGATTTGCTTGAGAAAAGCCATGTGTAGTGATAGATTTGCTTTTTGTTTCTGAGTGTTATCCACAAAAAAATAGGGACGGTTTCTCCTTCTTCTGTCTGTTTATAAAGGATGTTGTGATTTATACCAGTAAAGGATTTTAGTTACTTTGAATATATGAATTAAAAGTGATTCCAGAGAATACTGGAAAATTTGATTGTTTTTTATGGTGGGATTCTTTTTTGTTGTTGTTGTTGCAGTTTGGCTGGGGCCAGGTTTGAACCCGCCACCCTCGGTATATGGGGCTGGCGCCCTAACTGAGCCATAGGCGCTGCCCTGTAGTGGGATTCTTAATATTTCCTGCTATATTGTACACAGCTATGATTTAATAATAAAGACAATAAAAAAAATATTTCCTGATAAATGAATATGGACTGTGAAAGCTAAATCCTGACATCTGGGGTTTTTTTTTTTTTTTTTTTTCTTTCTCTTTATATACAGTGTTAATGTACCGGGGTGAGGCTCTAGAAGATTTCACAGGTCCGGATTGTCGTTTTGTGAATTTTAAAAGAGGGGACTCTGTGTATGTCTACTATAAACTGGCAGGGAGATGGCCGGAAGTTTGGGCTGGAAGTGTAAGTATAATTTTGACATACTTTGTTTGCTCACTTTTTATTAGTTTGTTTAGCACTAGAGACATGAATCTGTTTTCTTGGGGTCTTTGATGGGGTTAACATGTCCACTTTACTAAACTGTGAAAAAAGAAGATGGCCCTGTGTCCTTAGGAGGCCTTGGTCCTGCACAGAGCATGGGCTCAGCAGAAGTTTTTGAAATAGAACTGCACTGATTCTGGCTGTTGCCCTTCAGCATCAGCTTCTAAAATGCTCCATGCATATTAAAGGTTGAAATGGTGAAAACCGGCTCGGCGCTTGTGGCTCAACGGGCTAAGGTGGCAGCCATGTACACCTGAGCTGGCGGGTTCGAATCCAGCCCGGGCCCGCCAAACAACAACGACGGCTGCAACCAAAAAATGGCCGGGCGTTGTGGCGGGCGCCTCTAGTCCCAGCTACTTGAGAGGCGGAGGCAGGAGACTCGCTTGAGCCCAGGAATTGGAGGTTGCTGTGAGCTGTGATGCTACAGCACTCTGTTCAGGGTAACAGCTTGAGGCTCTGTCTCAAAAAAAAAAAAAGAAATGGTGAAAACCTGAATATTCTTGACCTCATTGCTTTTAAGTGGAAGGATTCATGGGAATTAGACTTAATCCTATAAACTATGCATGAGATAGTATTTCAAGCATGTAAGTTTAAAGTTCGTTTTTGTGTATTTCCTTTCTTTGTATTATTATTTGTGGAAAAAGCAGTCTTGGGAACAGTTAATCTAGTAATCTGTGCTGTATTAGTCTGTTAAAATATTTATGGTGTGCTTTCTTTTTTGTTTGTTTTATTGCATCTTTTGGGTCATCCTTTTTCTGATTTTCAGACACTTGTGTCTGGAGGTTCCCACAGGGGCTCTATTTCTAGCCAGTTTTATAGGTACTCTGATACCAGGTGTGGCAGTGACTGCATAGTACTTTGATGTTTTTAATTAGGAGATTCATTTGGAATGACCTGATTGAGAGGCTTACTTTATGAGTTACTGTCCTTTCCTTATTAGAAAGTGTGATGTGTATGGCTCAGCTCCCATAGCACAGTGGTTACAGCACTGGCCACATATACCAAGGCTGGCAGGTTTGAACCCAGCCTGGGCCAGCTAAGCAACAATGACAACTGCAACAGAAAAATACTGAGTGTTGTGGCAGGTGCCTGTAGTCCCAGCTACTTGGGAGGCTGAGACAAGAGAATCTCTTAAGCCCAAGAGTTTAAGGTTGCTCTGAACTGTGACGCCACGGTACTGTACCAAGGGCCACATAGTGAGACTCTGTCTCATAAACAAAAAAGAAAGTGTGATATTTGGATCATTCATTTACTTAAAGTAAGTAAGGATCTTTGATGTCTTTAGGATAGTCCCAACTTAGAGAAATATGCAGTCCCACCTGTAAAAATTTTCACTCAGTAAAACATCAAGCAAATAAAAGAAAATGAAGTTTAAGAAATCCCTTTCAATGAAAATAGATTTCATTTTGTTGGTATTCTAGATTCCTAGGGAGTAATGTTGAGAAACAGCAGCTAGTCAAGTGCAACCCTTAACAAACGTTTAGACAGAATCCCAACTGACTTACTCTCTACAAAAAAGAATTTGTTTTTTTTTCAAGTCTACCAAATGAGATCTCTTGATAATCTTTACTCTTGGAAATATTTTTCCATGCACCTAGGCTGCATTTTTCATAGAACAGTTCTTTTTTTTCTTTTTTAAAAGACAGAGTCTTGCTCTGTCACCCTGGATAGAGTGCTGTGGTGTTATCATAGCTCACAGCATCCTCAGTCTGTTGGGGACTCAAGCAATCACTCTTGCCTCTGCCTCCCGAGTAGCTGTGACTACAGGTGCCTGTTGTGATCCCTGGCCAGTTTTTCTATTTTTAGTAGAGATGGGGTCTAACTCTTGCTCAGACTGGTCTCGAATTCCTGAGCTCAAGCAATCCACTGGCCCTGGCCTCCCAGATGCTAGGATTATAAGTGTGAGCCACTGCGCCCAGCCCATAGAGCAGGTCTTTTTCCACCTGCTCGTCTTTGAGCATTTGGATTAATGAACTTGACTTAATAATTTCCTCCCACACCCGCCACACTTATGCTCATGACCATATTTTACCTCTAGATATCCTGTGGGTTACAGCTCTCAACCTGCCTTCTCAGGGAATACTAACTTCAGCACCCATCCAGAAGGGATCTTTGTTGTCTGATAATATTTTTGTAGGTGGCACTTTGTTCACAATGGTCATGTGGCATTCGTTTTACTGTTTGGCATTGCAGTTGGTTAGTGTACTGTGTTGGCTCATATAAAATAGAAAATTCTTTAGTGGAAGGGCCCGTGTCTTATTCCTCTTCCTTCTGAGTATGTCCTTGCAGGGCAGTAGCACTTATTAACATGTATCCTGATGCTGCAGAACTTGTTCTCTTGGGGCAATCCTCCCCACCCCCAAATCAAATCAAGAATACCTTGTAGGGAATGATATGTGTAAGCTAAATGACATAAAAGAGTACTTCAGTCACATGGGCCCATGATTCCATAACTTCTTTTTTTCAGATTGTAAGAAATGAGATATCACCAATATTTATCACTTCATAAATAAGGAATTTTAAAGGATCTATGGTCTCAATTGACAAAGATTAAACAAAGATAAATTTATAATACTAACTTTTGCTGTGTATCTCTGATTTCTTTTCCTTTTCCAGTTTGTCTTTTAATAACATTTTCTTCAGAAGGAATAAATATATTTTCCCGCAGTCTTCCCTCTCTTTTCATAAACCTTATACTGAGAATATTAAAAACTGGCTCACCTTAGCTTTCAAAATGATTCTCAGTTTTGTTTCTTAGTTTTCATTCTGCAATCTTCTTTTGATTTTTTTTAGAGTTTCAGACTTTTATCTGACAATATCACAGCTTTTAGTTGCCCTGTCTTATCTAATCTTCATGGCAGTATCCTGCTTCTAACACTGGCTTTCAGATAGTTTCCCAAGTGTAACAGGAGCACTACTGAATGGGGATATTTTACAAATTAGTGATAAGATGGCTTTTGTTTTTTTTGTGTGTTTTCTTTACATGTTAGTCTCCTTTAATGATTGGGAAAAGATCTCCCTTTGGGGCAGTAACTACCGTTAGTGCTGAAAACCAGTGGGATTATTTTCCGTAGAGCTTTCACTTTACATGAAGTTTAATATGTATATATTACATTACAATTTTATTTTGTCCTCAAATACATGTAAAGGTAGTTTTTGAATAAGCCAGTATAGCGCATAATATCAATAAATACAGTTGTCACTTGAACAACACCGGTTTGAACAACATCTGTCCATATATAGGTGGAATTTTCTTGATAAACATATTAAAAAAGTTTTATGAGATTTAGCACCATTTGGAAAAACTCAGAAGCTAGGAAGCCTAGAAATATGGAAAAAGTTAAGAAAAAATTATGCCATGAACACATAAAATATGTAGATAGATACTAGCCTACTTTTATCACTTACCACTATAAAATATACACAAGTCTATTGTAAAGAGCTAAAATTTATTAAAACTTGCACACATTACATTTGCAGACCATACCTGGTGCCATTTGCAGTTGAGAGAAATGTGAACAAACTCAAGGATGCCGTATTAAATCATAACTGCATGAAATTTACTATAGTACTTACTGTACTACTGTAATCATTTCATAGCCATCTCCTGTTGCTTTTGCAGTGAGCGCAACAGTTACCGGTACCTGCTTAAAAATGAGGCCAGGCATCTTCAAGTGAGCAGTTCATCTCCAATAAACTGTGTAATGCAATGAAAGATGATCTCTTACATTTCTTGTGTATTTTTTATATTTAGTGCAATAAAATAAACCTTGAATGGCACCTTGGGACCCATACAAAATACTACTCTTAATACTGAAAGTTCTCCTAAGAAGCAGAGAAGTCATAACAATACAAGGAAAAGGTGATGCCTGATATGTACTATACATTGAGATCTTTAGTTGTAGTTGCCTACCATTTCAAGATTAACGAAAAGGAAATTTATGAAATTGTTGCTGCAGCTGCTGCAGCAGGCCTAAACCCTTGCACTTTGTGCAAAATACCTTTTTATCTCTTATTAAAAAATGCAGGTTTATATGCAAGGTTATATGGTTGCAACCTTGCTACAGGAAAGGTATACCCATGGACTCTCATATGATTTGAGAAAAAACAAAGTTATTATATGGCAACTTAAAGTAAGACAAAGATGAAGGATCTAAAGTTGGAAAATTTTATACCAGCAAAGGATGGTTTAATAGTTTTAGAGAAAGATCTGGTTTTAAAAATGTCAAGACAAGACGAGAAGCAGCTTCTTCCCATCCAGAGGCAGTGGACAAGTTCCCACACAGCATTAAGAGAATCATTGAGGAGAAGGGATATCTGCCTAAAGAGGTTTTTAACGCAGATGATAGTGCTTATTGGGAAGAGGGGGGGAGTGCAGAAAGCCACAAAGGACATTTATTAGTAAGGAAGAGAGGGCTTTAAGGCAGGAAGGGATAGGCAAAACTCTAATGTTTTGTGCAAGTGCAGTTGGATTTGTGATCAAGACTACCCTTATCTATAAAGCTGCTCACCCCTGAGCCTTGAAGGGAAAAGATAGACATTAGCTGCTAGTCTTTTGGTTGTACAAGAAGGCCTGGCCAGTGAGAACCTTTTTTCTGGATTCATTCTCCATCAGTGCTTTGTTCCTAAATTCAGGAAGTACTTTGCCAGTACGGGACTGCCTTTTAAAGTTGTGATATTGAGCAGGGACCTTAGCCACCCAGAACCCCATGAGTTCAGCACCAAAGGCATCAAAGCGGTTTACTTGCTCTAAAACGCAATGTCTTTAATTCAGCCTCTGTGTCAGGTTGTCATAAGCCCTTTAAGTACCCTTGGTACTCTGTGGAAAGGATTGTCAATCCTGTGGAAGAAAGCCCAGGTAGAGAGTACATTATGAAAATCTAGAGAGATTATAGCATTAAAGAGACCATCATTGTTTTCAAAAAAGCTGTAAAAGCCATCAAACCCAAACCAATAAATTCCTGGTGTAGAAAACTGTGGTTAGAAGTCGCTGCATGGCTTCACAGGATTTATGACAGAACCAATCGAGAAAACTGTAAATGTGATTGTGGATGTGGGGAAAAAAAAAGATGGGAACAGGGCAGCGCCTGTGGCTCAAAGGAGTAGGGCTCTGGCCCCAAATAGCCGAGGTGGTGGGTTCAAACCCAGCCCTGGCCAAAAACTGCCAAAAAAAAAAAAAAAAAAAAAAAAGTGGGAGTGAAGGTTTTCAAGATATAGATCTTGGAAAAGTTTAAGAACTAATAAACACCAGGACACAACTTGACGGAGAAGAGTGCTTCTAAACCAGTGCCAGACGATGAGGAAGAAGTCATAGGAGAAACAGTGTCAGAAAACAAATTAACATTAGACAAACTGGCAGAAGGGTCTCTTTTGTTCAGGTCTGCTTTTGACTTCTTTTATGGCATGGACCCTTATATGATACCAGCAATGAATATAAAGCAAATGGTGGAAGACAGATCCGTACCATACAGAAACATTTTTTTTCTTTTTTTTTAAGAGTCAGAGTCTCACTATGTCGCCCTCGGTAGAGTGCCGTGGCGTCACAGCTCACAGCAACCTCACACTCCCTGGCTTAAGTGATTCTCTTGCCTCAGCCTCCCAAGCAACTGGGACCACAGATGTCTGCCACAACGCCCTGCCATTTTTTTGTTGTAGTTGTCATTGTTGTCTTTAGCAGGCCCAGGCTAGTTTCGAACCCACTAGTCCCAATGTGTGTGGCGAGCTATGGGGTGCCGAGCCATACATACAGAAACATTTTTACAGAAATGAAGATTTAAAAAATCAGACAGAAATTCATGGTGTTTTTGTAAAGTTACCTAGAGTGTACCTGCCTCTCCTTTCTCCCCTTCTACCTCCTTAACCTCTTCTGCCACCTTAAGACAGCAAGACCAACCTCTTCTTCCTCCTCCTCAGTGTGAGGATGACAGGCATGAAGACCTTTTTGTTGATCTATTTCTACTAAATAAATATTAAATATGTTTTCTTTTCCTTAGGATTTTCTTAATAACATTTCTTTTCTCTAGCTTACTTTGTTGCAAGAATATAGTATATAATATATATAATGTGCAAAATAATGTGTTAATTGACTGTTCGTGGCAAGTGGGGAATCTGTGGCCTTGGGGCCACAGTGGCCTTCTCTATTCTTGAGTGAGGCCTTATAATGGAATACAAATTTCGAAGAATAAATCCTTTTAATAAAGGAATTTACTATGTGAAATTTGCATTCGGTCGGGGGGAATGCACTTGGGGATCTGGAGGTCCACATGTGGCCTTGAGGCTGCAGGGTCCTCACCCCTGGCTGGTTCCAGTGAACAGGCTATTACTAGTTACATTTTAGGGGAGTCAAAAGTTATATGTGGATTTTCAGCTGCATCCCAACCCCTGTGTTGTTCAAGGGTCAACTAATTTGCCTTTTGTTGTTGTGTTCATGTAGTTCAGAGATTTTGTATTTTTACTTACTACAGGGCTGTCGTTTATGTTTAAGACTTTTAAATACTGGTTTATAAGCAATGCTAAGAAATGTGCAAACAAATTTTTTCTAGAAGTTATTTGGAATTGCATTTCTAACCAACTTTGATTTGCACAGTTTAATCAGACAATGTATAATAATCTTCTTTTATACATATCTTCCATTTATTTTTAAGCTCTAACTTTATGTGGCTTGTATTTGGAATCAGGATCAACGTAAAAAGAAAATGTCAATGGTTTTAGAAACATTGGCTTAATAATACTCTGTATTTAATTTTTATTGGAATAATATCTTAGTGCATTTATAATAGCAACTGTCTCTCTTTGGTCTATCTACCTACCTATATATTTGTATCTTTCCTGTCACTACTAAGAAATCTTTCATTTATAATTCCTGATACAGAATTCGATTGATACTTGCCCCTTTTGGCCATTCTTTCATATAGGTTGGGCGTATTTTTGGATATTTTCCAAAGGATTTAATCCAGGTAGTCCATGAGTATACCAAAGAAGAGCTACAAGTTCCAACAGATGTAAGTTGTGGGTTTCTTTTTTGTTCTTAGTTACAAATTGGCTTGCAAATGATTACCTCTTAAAAAAAGAAAGAAACATTTGAAAAGAATTTAAAAGAGACCGTGTCGTAATCTGATGGTTATCTAATATATTAAAGCAGATATTCTTACTGTATACTCCTATACAGGACATTTCTTTGCACTGAAAAATTAAGAATTCACTACCTTTGTATGTAGTTATTAAATGTAAGAGGTAAATAATTTTACAAGCAAAAGGAAAAAGTGTTGATTTGAAAACTGCTTATTGAATAGCTATTAGACATTTTAAGTATATGGAAATCAGGTAAAATTAATTGAACTCATTTTACACTGGGCCAGAAATGCAGACTTACAAAGGTTTCCTTCCTATTGACTCCGTAGTCACTTAAGGGATTATAGTTAATGTCATAGATTTGGGAAAGGGAACCTGAGAGTTCCAGGTGAGGTCCCGTCTTACATCTGTAAGGCACCGACTGCAGATTCGATAAAGCATTTATCTTTGGTGCACTGACTTAAACTGTTTTGTGAATAAAAGGATTTTGTGTTCTAGACTCTTCATTTTATAATTTTATTAATCATAATTTTCTGGAATTTTAAAATTTATAATAATTGATGCCTACCTTTCTTCAGAAGTTTTTTTTTGGTTTTTTTTTTTGAGACAGAGCCTCAAGCCGTCACCCTGGGTAGAGTCCTGTGGCATCATAGCTCACAGCAACCTCCAATTCCCGGGCTCAAGCGAGTCTCTTGCCTCCGCCTCCCAAGTAACTGGGACTACAGGCGCCCGCCACAACCCCCGGCCATTTTTTGGTTGCAACCGTCATTGTTGTTTGGCGGGCCCAGGCTGGATTCGAACCCACCAGCTCAGGTGTACGTGGCTGGCGCCGTAGCCCGCTGAGCCACAGACGCCGAGCGCCTTCAGAAGTTTTTATAGTTGCTGCAGAGCGTGCAAGCTGCTGGGCTCAGGCAGTCCTTAGATGTGATCGGCAGAATGGAGGAGTCTCAGAGCTCTTGTTATTTTTGAAATTTCTTGATAATACCAGGGGCCATAAAGTCAATCCTATTACCTGTTTGGCCTCCCTCCTGATGAAGGTGCTGCCTGAGATCTAAGTGTGAGACAGAGTGTGACATACAATCCCAGTGGTCACAGAGACCTGTGTTGGATTCTGTCTTCTCGTGGCACCTGACGCTGAGGGATTGGCTCAGGACACACGTGACAGACAGAGGAGATCCTTCCTCCCTTCCAACGTTGGATAGGTCTTCACAGAGGGGGTGGAAGTTTAGTTATGAGATGGAAATTATCTTTGTTGCTTTTTAACGTTTCTCTCAGTTTATGACTCTTGGTATGCCAGTTTGCTTACCAGTGGAGAAAAGAAAGAGTTTAGGTTGAGAGATAATCTTGAAAGCAGGTCTTAGTGACTACCTAGAATCTGATTTAAAGAAAGGTATACACCTTCTCAATCTTGTTTTCAAGTTGTTCCTGTGGTACTAACAAAGTGGGGTGCCCTCTTGACATCATTCTCTGTACTTTTACATGTTTACTTTTCTGGTACCTATACCCAAATCCTAGGACGTTATGAGCCAAAAATCCATATGTACTTAGAACCTGACAGCCTGGTGAGTCTGCCTGTTTCTACTGAGAGAGCAGGGAAGTATAGCATAGAGGACGCGGGGGTAGAGGAGCTGGATGGTCTCTCAGCTTCTTCTGGAAGGGTTGTTGAGAGGTGAGTGCCCAGGACATCAGACATAAGTATTGAGGGTTTGGCAACCCAATAAATGATAACCCATTTTTCCCCAGCTGTGCTCAAAACAAATTGAGGAATCCAGGAGTTGGGCAGGTAGAGATAAAAATGTCACCATTATTTACTCATAAAGCTGTCTAGGGAGTATGATTCAAGTGTGCAGAAATAATAGGCTTTCTAACATTGTGTAGTCTACAATAAATGGACTTACCCAACCACGGATTGAGCGAGCCAACTGGGGGCGACCTGAAGTAGGACTGCCTTCTAAAACTGACAGCATGAAGGGACAGAATATGTATTTTCCTTTTGGCTGGTACCAAACAGAAAAGGCAGTGGAGCTGAGCAAACTCGCTGACCACATGAATCATTCCTTCCCTAGGGAAAAAAGAGTGAAGGGAAACCAGTGGTAGTACTTGGGTGGGAAGGTGCGTTCCTGCCTCCTATCCCCTCACTGCCCAAGAACAATCATTGCCCAAGGTTGACACAAAATGCCCCTCTGGAACCAACTATGAATTTGAGATTATCTCTGTCATTAGTATGGGTAAGAGTTTGCTCTTCTGACACTTGGTTAGCGACATACTAATGTTTTTCTTTTCCTTACAGGAAACAGATTTTGTCTGTTTTGATGGAGGAAGAGATGATTTTGATAATTATAATGTAGAAGAACTTTTAGGGTTTTTGGAATTGTATGATTCTGCAACTGGAAACACTGAGAAAGCTGTAGAAAAAACTTCTCAGCATGTGGGTAAACATCTTGAAGTATCTAAAGAAAGTGAGCCTGAACCAGTAGAAGTTAGCTCAGAGGAAAGTGAAAGTGTGTTCTCAGAAAACACTGAAGATCTCAAGGAACAATTTATGACTCAGAAGAACCACCCCCACACAAACAGCCAAGCAGATGACGCTCAGGGAGAACATTCTTCATTTGAACCTTTTAAAGAAGTGCTGCAAGAGAAATTAAAAGTGCCAGAAAACGAAAACAACAAAACTAACAATAGTTCTCAGGTCTCAAAGGAGCAGGAAAAGAGGGATGCTTATAAACTTTTGCAAAAAGAAATGACCCTGGACTTGAAAACCAAATTTGGCTCAACTGCCGATGCACTTGTATCTGATGATGAGACAACCAGCCTTGTTACCTCATTAGAGGACGATTTTGATGAGGAATTAGAAGCTGAGTATTACGTAGTCAAGAAGGAGGAAGAGGAGAATCTAGAAGATTTTGATGAGCTGCCATTACTAACCTTCGAGAGTGGAGAAGATAAGGAAACCCCAGTGAAATCTGGAGTTGAGAAATACTCTACAGACAAAGAGCAGAATACAAATAAAGAGGATAAGGTTGAAGGAACTGTGCCCTCTGGCATCAAAAATGATGATACAGATATTCCAACAAACTGGAGAGATACTGTCTTTTCTATTGTCACTGGAGGTGAAGAAAAAACAGGTGTGATGGATTTAGAGAGTTCTGATTCAGAGGAAGAAAAAGAAGATGATATTTCCTTAGTTCCAGGTAGCAAACAGGGGAAACCACAATCAACAACAGAATACGCTGACCCTGAACATGGGGAAGACAGTCTTCTGATTATAGAAGTCCCTGAAACAAATAATGACAAAGGCTCAGAAGTGGACACTGAGCTTGACATTAAAGGAAAAGGGAGGAAAGTTCAGGAATCCAAGAAGGGCCTGGTACAAGATGAGACCGACTTAGAGGACGAGAAGCAAGAAGAGGTGACCGTGCACAGTTCTACGCAAAGCAATAATCTCAACTCTTTGCCAGCTGCTGAAAAGGGTAAAGACATATTACAGTCAGCTTCTGGTGACAAAGACAATGACCTAGAAGGCGCAGCTATTCGTATCTCCAAAGGAATGCTCCCTGAAAAAAAGCCTGGAGAGATTTTGGAAGGTGACTCAGGGAGTGACTCTGTGCGTAAAGCTGTGGGGAATCATATGAATGCAAAGAAGATTGAACAGGAGTCCTTGGGTCTCGTACCACTCGTAGGAGCTGATCAGCATAATGTGTCCGGAAACAGTGTGGAGGAAGCAGACGTTGTGTTAAATGGACCAAAACCACACACACTTTCAGTGGAGCATCAACGTGAGGAATTTGAAGAGGATCTAGTTCTTAAAACTCAAAATCAACCAAGATTTTCCTCCCCAGGTGAGATTGGTTTCCCAAGAGAACTGGAAGAAGAGGTTCCCATTCCAGGAAGAAATCTTTCATGGCCACCAGAAAGAGACATGGCTGGGGCAGCCCCTAAGCCCTTGAGTGAGATGAAGAGGCCCTCTGAGGAAGAGGCGGGAGAAGACTCCTCTGTGGAAGAGTCTGTTCATCACAAGGCAGTGCGGGGCACACAGGAACTAGGAGAAGCAGGCCAGGCTGCTGGTGCAGGAGGACCAGGCTTCTACGCTGAAAAGCCAGAAGCAGAGGAGGAGGATTATCTCCCTGAAGAACTGCTGGAGGATGAAAACGCTGAAAGTGCAAAACAGGCTAAAAACAGAAACCCTGGGGTTCAGGACAGGCAGTTAGACGTTAATGTGCAAATCCCAGAAACAGCGGTTTTAGAGACCACTGATGCTGATCCAGAAATCGAAGAAAACAAGCAAGAAGCTAGTGTGTTGGGTAGAGAAAACAAAAATGAAACTGCTGGCAAAGGCATCGACACTGTAGGTGGGAAACCAGCTGGGACAGTAGTAGAAAAGGGCGATCACCCACTGGTAGATGAGAAAGCACAGATACCGTCCGACATGACTGACTTTCCCGACCAGGTAAAAACTTGGACTCCAGAGTTATTTGAAGTATTTCAGAAGAATGATCCTGATTATCTGAAACGAGAGAGCCCTGAGGAACATCTGAAGACCCCAGGGTTTGCAGAGAAGCCTGGGCGAGAAGAACTCTTCAAAGAGGACCATGAGAACATAGAGGAATTCTTGGACACTGAAAGCCAGGGATCTGCCTCTGAAGAACTTGATGATGACCCATTCCGCTGGGCTCCACATACAACTATAGAGCCCAAGCACAGAGACAAGAGGGAGGACTTGCCTATAATAAGCACCTTCTTTAAAGAACAGCAGTCTCTGCAGCGGTTCCAGAAGTACTTTGATGTCCACGAGCTGGAAGCCATGCTACAAGAAATGTCATTAAAACTGAAGTCAGCACAGCGGGAGAGCCTGCCCTACAACGTGGAAAAAGTCCTAGATAAGGTCTTCCGTGCTTCTGAGTCACAGATTTTGAGCATAGCAGAGCAAATGCTTGATGCTCGTGTGACCAAAAATAGAGAGCAGGGCATGAAGGAAAGTAATGTATTTGAAGAGGCTGCGGTGCTAGATGATGTTCAAGACCTGATCTATTTTGTCAGGTACAGGCACTCCACAGAAGGGGAGACAGCCCCACTGGCGGTGGCACCACCTCTCCAGGAAGGCTGGGGTGAACTTGGGGAAGGTAAGGTACCTGCGTGTGGCCTTGTAGAGCTGGCTGGAGAAGCATGGGGTGAGGGGCGAAATTTGCTGAAATGCCATCTATCTTATTTTTAAAGGTCTGTTGAGTTTCCAGTGGGTCTAAAGGAGAGGGACAACAGAAGGAGGCCCATACATGTCCCTTCCTGCCTACTTTTAGGGTGGAGTAAGAAGGAGGATTCCTTACTTTTCCCTTAGAACAATTGAGACTGTTAGGATTTTCTTTCTTTTTTTTTTTTTGAGACAGAGCCTCAAGCTGCCACCCTGGATAGAGTGCTGTGGCATCACAGCTCACAGCAACCTCCAATTCCTGGGCTCAAGCGAGTCTCTTGCCTCCGCCTCCCAAGTAGCTGGGACTATAGGCGCCC
>CAUYRH010093539.1:0-10713 GCA_963574655.1 Perodicticus potto
TACATTGGATACTTTTTCTTCCATTCTTGAGATACTTTGCTAAGAAGAATGTGTTCCAGCTCCATCCATGTAACCATGAAAGGTAAAGTCTTCATCTTTCTTTAAGGCTGTGTAATATTCCATGGTATACATGTACCACAATTTATTAATCCATTCGTGGATCGATGGGCACTTGGGCTTCTTCCATGACTTAGCCCAATTATGAATTGGGCTGCAATAAACATTCTGATGCAGATATCCTTGTTCTAATGTGATTATTGGTCTTTTGGGTATATACCAAGTAAAGGAATTATAGAATCAAATGGCAGGTCTATTTTTAGATCTCTGAGTATTCTCCTAAAGTCTTTACAAAAGGAACACATTAGTTTGCATTCCCACCAGCAATGTAGAAGAGTTCCCTTTTCTCCACATCCATGCCAACATCTCTGGCTTTGTGATTTTGTTATGTGGGATAATCTTACTGGAGTTAGATGATATCTCAAGGTAGTTTTGATATGCATTTCTCTGATGATTAAGGATAGTGAGCATTTTTTCATGTGTCTGTAGGCCATGCGCATGTCTTCTTTAGAGAAGTTTCTCTTCAAATCCTTTGCCCATCCTGAGATGGGATCACTTGTTCTTTTCTTGCTAATATGTTTGAGTTCTCTGTGAATTCTGGTTATTAAACGTTTGTCAGAGGCATAACCTGCAAATATTTTCTCCCATTCTGAGGGCTGTCTGTTTGCTATGCTTACTGTGTTCTTGATTGTATATCTGGAAAACACCAGGGATTCTACTACAAAACTTTTAGAAGTGATCAAGGAATACTGCAGTATCTCAGGCTACAAAATCAACACTCATAAATCTGTAGCCTTTATATACACCAACAGCAACCAAGCTGAAAAAACAAAGAATCTATTCCTTTCACAGTAGTGCCAAAGAAGATGAAATATTTGGGAGTCTACCTAACAAAGGACGTGAAAGATCTCTATAACGAGAAGTATGAAACTCTGAGAAAAGAAATAGTTGAACATGTCAACAAATGGAAAAACATACCATGCTCATGGTTGGGAAGAATCAACATTGTTAAAATGTCCATACTTCCCAAAGCAATATACAATTTTAATGCAATTCCTATTAAAGCTCCATTGTCATATTTTAAAGATCTTGAAAAAATAATACATAGTTTTATATGGAATCAGAAAAAAAAACCTCAAATAGCCAAGACATTGCTTAGAAATAAAAACAAAGCAGGAGGAATCATGCTACCAGACCTAAGACTATACTATAAATCATTAGTGATCAAAACAGCATGGTACTGGCACAAAAACAGAGAGGTAGGTGTTTGGAACAGAATAGAGAACCAAGAGATGAACCCAACTACTTACCACTATTTGATCTTCAACAAGCCAACTAAAAACATTCAGTGGGGAAAAGATTCCCTATTTAACAAATGGTGCTGGGAGAACTGGCTGGCGACTTGTATAAGACTAAAATTGAACCCACATCTTTCACCACTAATGAAGATAGACTCACACTGGATTAAAGATTTAAACTTAATACATGAAACTATAAAAATACTAGAAGAGGATGCAGGGAAAACTCTTGAAAGAATTGACCTGGGCAAATACTTTATGAGGAGGACCCCCAAGGCGATTGAAGCACTATCAAAAATATACTACTGGGACCTGATTAAACTAAAAACCTTCTGCACGCCCAAATCTTTTTGTTGAACAAGATTCCAAATAAGAGGTGCTGGAGATAGAATTAAGCTTAGTTTCCCTATTTACACTGCGAACATCTTGGGTTAATGTGAATCCTTGGGGGGGAGGCTTCTCTGTATGTTGGAGGACTAGAAAAGACTTGAGTTACAATATTAATCTTCTCCCTTTGGAAAATGACTTTTTCCATATTTTTTAATCTTTATTTATTTGTTTATTTATTTATTTTTTAGAGACAGAATCTCACTTTATCACCCTCGGTAGAGTGCCGTGGTATCACAGCTCACAGCAACCTCCAACTCCTGGGCTTAGGCGATTCTCTTGCCTCAGCCTCCTGAGTAGCTGAGACCACAGGTGCCTGCCACAATGCCCGGCTATTTTTTTTTTTTTTTTTTTTTTGGCCGGGGCTGGGTTTGAACCCACCACCTCCGGCTTATGGGACCGGCACCCTACTCTTTTGAGCCACAGGTGCTGCCCCTGCCCGGCTATTTTTTGTTGCAGTTTGGCCGGGGACAGGTTTGAACCCACCACCCTCGGTATATGGGGCCAGCGCCCTACTCATGGAGCCACAGGCCCCACCTTATTTTTTCCTTTTTTTTTTTTTTTTTGAGACAGAGCCTCAACCTGTCACCCTGGATAGAGTGCCGTGGCATTACAGCTCACAGCAACCTCCAATTCCTGGGCTCAAGCGAGACTCTTGCCTCCGCCTCCCAAGTAGCTGGGACTACAGGCACCCGCCACAACGCCCAGCCATTTTTTGGTTGCAGCCGTCATTGTTTGGCGGGCCCGAGTTGGATTCGAACCCGCCAGCTCAGGTGTACGTGGCTGGCGCCTTAGCCTGCTGAGCCACAGGTGCCGAGCCTAGTTTTTCCATTTTTTGTTGTGAAATCATTTTATGGATAGTTGAAAATATATGGTCTAACTCTCCAAAATCCATGACACTTTATGAGAAAAACATGGGATAAACACAAATGGAAGGACATTTTATATGGCTCGGTGCCTGTGGCTCAGCAGGCTAAGGCGCCAGCCACGTACACCCGAGCAGGTGGGTTCGAATCCAGCCCAGGCCTGCCAAACAACAATGACGGCTGCAACCAAAAAATGGCCAGGGGTTGTGGCAAGCGCCTGCAGTCCCAGCTACTTGGGAGGCGGAGGCAAGAGACTCGCTTGAGCCCAGGAATTGGAGGTTGCTGTGAGCTGTGATGCCACAGCTTTATCCAGGGTGACAGCTTGAGGCTCTGTAAAAATAAATAAATAAATAAAAAATAAAAAATGAAGGACATTTTATGAAATACCTGACCACTCCTCCTCAAAAATAGTACAGACAGATCCAACTTACCCTTCACCCATTTTCCTCCAACATACACTATGTCATTTTAGTATACTACCAAAGCAGAGATTTGACATTTGTACAATATGTGTATAGTATTTTTTATCACATGTAGATTCATGCTCCATAATTAGGATGCAGAAGTGTATGTTCTGTGCTTTGGAATTACATTATCTACACATAGTTTCCTCTCCTTTAAACCTAATCACCCAAGTGCTGTTATGAAGATTTAGAATCATTGGTAGGGGCGGTGCCTGTGGCTCGAGGAGTAGGGCGCCGGCCCCATGTACCGTGGGTGGTGGGTTCAAGCCCGGCCCTGGCCAAAACTGCAAAAAAAACAAAAAAAAAAATAATCATTTGTAAAATGTATAGAATAGCAACAGACATACACTAGATGCTCAGTAAAAATTATGGAAGTTAATTGCCTTCTCAGACTTCCTTCAGGAACTCTTCATGGATTACACCAACTATATCTTAAAATATTGCAATGAGCTGGTGGCGCCTGTGGCTCAAGGAGTAGGACGCCGGTCCCATATACCGGAGGTGATGGGTTCAAACCCGGCCCCGGCCAAAAAAAAAAAAAAAATTGCAATGAGATCTTGCAGTAAGGGAGAGAGATTAAGCTTAACTCTAAATATACCATAGGCAAGTGGGAATTTAGAACCAAGGAGCAGTGAGCAGGGTCAGTGGATATAAAATTACTAAAAGGAAACATGAAGGATAAAAGGGATTCTGGTTAATCAACCTAACAGAATTCCTAAGAGGATTCCAAGACAGGCCAGGGTGATGGTGAGAGGTCACCTGAGAGTTGGTAGAGGATGAGGAACCTGATCCAATAGGAAGGGTGATCAGACATCAAGGATAGGGGTTCTTTGCTAGAACTGGACTTAACAAGGAAGTACACAGATAGGCCTAGCAGGAGATTCAGAAGCCTAACTAAAATTTGGTCAAGTGAAGAATCATCTGCCCCACCCCACCCCACCCCACCCCACCTGGGACACTCTTCCTTTGGCTCTTACCATTCAGGTTATAGTTCTATTCCTTGTCTGTGGTCACACCCTTTTTTGTTGTTGTTGTTTGTTTGTTTGTTTTTATAGAGACAGAGTCTCACTTTATAGCCCTCGGTAGGGTGTCGTGGAGCAACCTCCAACTCCTGGGCTTAGGTGATTCTCCTGCCTCAGCCTCCCAAGTAGCTGGGACTACAGGTGCTCACCACAACGCCCAGCTATTTTTTTGTTGTAGTTTGGCCGGGGCCAGGTTTGAACCTGCCACCCTCTGTATATGGGGCTGGCGCCCTACTCACTGAGCCACAGGTGCCGTCCTGCCTCTTCTTTCTTTTGAACAAATGAGTTTGTTTTCTTGTTCAGATCATCAAGGACCAGCTGAGTCCTGAGGATTATCTCCTGGAAGGTATGAGCCATCAGGTTTTTAATGAGGGGAGTTTAACAAAGATTATCAGTTAGAACAAACTAAAAACTAAGATCCTGGGTCTAGAGCAGTGGTTCTCAACCTTCCTCATGCCATGACCCTCTAATACAGTTTCTCATGTTGTGGTGACCCCAACCATAAAATTATTTTTGTTGCTAGTAGCTCAGGAATTCAACACTGGCCTGACCATGAGCGAGACCCTATCTCTACTAAAAATAGAAAAACAAGCCAGGCATTGTGGCAGGTTCCTGTAATCCCAGCTACTTAGGAGGCTGAGGCAAAAGAATCACTCCTTGAGGCCTGTAGGTTGTGGAGGTCACCACAACATGAGGAACTGTATTAAAGGGCTGCAGCGGCTCAGCGCCTGTGGCTCAACGGGCTTAAAACGCCAGCCACGTACACCTGAAGTAGCAGGTTCGAATCCAGCCTGGGCCCGCCAAACAACAATAACGGCTGCAACCAAAAAATGGCCAGGCGTTGTGGTGGGCGCCTGTGGCCCCAGCTACTTGGGAAGCAGAGGCAGGAGACTCGCTTGAGCCCAGGAATTGGAGGTTGCTGTGAGCTGTGATGCCACAGCACTCTATCCAGGGTGACAGCTTGAGGCTCTGTCTCAAAAAAAAAAAAAAGGGCTGTAGCATTAGGAGGGTTGAGAACCACTGCTCTAGAGGGTAGCTAGTCACGATTTCTAGATGCAGATCCTGAGCATCTTCAGTTGGAGTGAGGACAGGCAGTGGCAATCTGATTTTCCTGGTTTGCAGTTTAGATACCATAAAGGTCCACATGTAAAGTATTATGGTGGTTTCTCCGAAATTAACAAAGCTGCCCAGCTTCAGCTTGTAAGGCTTCAGGGGAGCAGTGATTCCAAGCTATAAGGATGGAAGAAATTCAGAAATATTAATTTGGAGAATCATAACCAGATGTTGGAGGAAACTAGAATAATTCATGATTCAGTCCAGATTACAAGTAGATAATAAAACCTCAAAGAAAACAAATAGGAAAACACGATTGTAAGAGGGACTTTACCCAACAAATGCCACCAGTGTAACATGGTTTCTTGTACTCTCAATGAATCCCCAACAATTAAAAAAAAAAAAATAGGACTGGGGTGGGCACCATAGCTCACATTCGTAACCCTAGTACTCTGAGAGGCCGAGGCTGGTGGATAGCCTGAGCTCAGGAATTCAACACCAGCCTGAGCATGAGTGAGACCCTATCTCTACTAAAAATAGAAAACCAAGCCAGGCATTGTGGCAGGTTCCTGTAATCCCAGCTACTTGGGAGACTGAGACAAGAGAATCACTGCTTGAGCCCTGTAGGTTGTTATGAGCCACAACATCATGGCACTCTACCCAGGGTGACAGAGTGAGACTCTGTCTCAAAAAAAGAAAAAAAAAAAAAAAAAAGTTAAGTTAAGCCATTATACTTGGCTTGTCTTTTTTTTTTTTTTTTTTCTTTTTCTTTTTTTTGAGACAGAGACTCACTCTGTCGCCCTGGGTAGAGTACAGTGGTGTTACAGCTCACAGCAACCTCAAATTTCTGGGCTTAAGCAATTCTCTTGCCTCAGCCTCCCAAGTAGCTGGGAATACAGGCACCCACCACGCCTGTTTTGCTGCAGTTGTCATTGTTGTCTAGCTGGCCCGGACTGGGTTCGAACCAGCCAGCCTCGGTGTATGTGTCTGGCACTGTAACCCCTATGCTACGGGTGCGAGCTGGCTTTTCTTTTTTTGCAGTTTTTGGCCGGGGCTGGGTTTGAACCCACCACTTCCAGCATATGGGGCCAGCGACCTACTCCTTTGAGCCACAGGCGCCGCCCTGAGCTGGCTTTTCTTATGTACACAAGTGCAACAAGAACCATATAGGTTTGTTTTTTTATTTTTATTTTTTTTTGAGACAGAGTCTCCAGCTGTCGCCCTAGGTAGAGTGCCGTGACATCACAGCTCATAGCAACCTCTAACTCTTGGGCTTAAGTGATTCTCTTGCCTCCGCCTCCCAAGTTGCTGGGACTACAGGCACCCGATACAACGCCCGGCTATTTTTTGGTTATAGTTGTCATTGTTGTTTGGCAGGTCCCGGCTGAATTCAATCCCACCAGCTCCAGTGTATGTGGCTGGTGCCCTAGCGGCTGAGCTACAGGTGCCAAGCCCATATAGGTTCTTTTTAAACTTAATTTGCATGAGCTTTTAATAAGGAATATCAGATTAAATTTACAAAAGACTCTCAAAGCTAGGAAGTCAAACCAAGGACTTGACATCATACTGCATCTGAAATTTTTATAGATTTGGATAAATTCCTCTCTCTTTTTTGTTTTTTTTTTGAGACAGAGCCTCAAGCTGTCACCCTGGATAGAGTGCCACAGCAACCTCCAATTCCTGGATAGAGCTCACAGCAACCTCCAATTCCTGGGCTCAAGTGAGTCTCTTGCCTCGGCCTCCCAAGTAGCTGGGACTATAGGCGCCCGCCACAATGCCTGGCCATTTTTTTGGTTGCAGCCATCATTGTTGTTTGGCGGGCCAGGCTGGATTTGAACCCGCCAGCTCAGGTGTACGTGGCTGGCGCCTCAGCCTGTTGAGCCACAGGTGCCAAGCCAAATTCCTCTCTTCTTGAGGTCCCCAAAGTATCCTGAGATTCCTGGGCCTACAGGGAGTCACATTCATTACTTATGTGTTAGGCTGGGAATCCTCAAGCAGTTTTTCCAAAGATGACTTTACTAGCTTAATAAAGTCAACCTTAGTTCCTTAAAACCATCTGGTCATATCTGACATTACAGTTAAAGCTTTGGTAATATAATCAGTGCTTCCAATTCTCTTTATAAGAAAAAAATTATTGAACTTATATACAAATAACTATATCGCCATAAAGAATACTGACAAATGGTTTCAGAATTCTGGAGGGATTAGGTAAGGAAAATAAGTGAATGTTTTCATTTTTATTCCCAAAAGTAAACCTTAGGGTGGTGCCTGTGGCTCAAGGAGTAGGGCACCAGCCTCATATACTGGGAGTTGCGGGTTCAAGTCCAGCCCTGGCCAAAACTGCAAAAAGAAGAAAAGTAAACCTTACTGAATTGCAGTAAGCTGTGGTTAGCTTATAACAAAAAGGTTTACTTAGGGTGGTGCCTGTGGCTCATCGAGTAGGCCGCCAGCCCCATATACCAAAGGTGGCGGGTTCAAACTGGGCCTCGGCCGAACTGCAAAACAGAAAATTAGCCGGGCATTGTGGCGGGTGCTTGTAGGCCCAGCTACTCGGGAGGCTGAGGCAAGAGAATCACCTAAACCCAGGAGTTGGAGGTTGCTGTGAGCCGTGTGACACCACAGCACTCTACCGAGGGTGATAGAGTAAGAGTCTGTCTCTACAAAAAAAAAAAAAAAAGGTTTACTTAAATCTGGAAAAGAAAACAGTTAAAGACCCATCAATGTTTCAAATTTTTTACAAATCATTAAAAATTATCTTCAGCAGGGTGCAGTGTCTCACACTTGTAATCCTAGTACTCTGGGAGGCTGAGACAGGTGGATTGCTTGAGCTCAGGAATTCATGACTGCCCTGAGCAAGAGCAAGACCCTGACTCTAAAAATAGCTGGGCACTGGGGCAGGTGCCTGTAGCCACAGCTACTCTGGAGGCTGAGGCAAGAGAATCACTTGAGCTCAAGAGTTTGAGGTTGCTGTGAGCTATAACACCTCGACACTCTACCTAGGGTGATAGTTAATTTTGTTCTATTTGATTGATCTTGGTTAATAGTTTTATGAACCCATCAGTTTCAATGCAGTTTCACTAGTGATCCGGAAATTCTTACAGAACCCAATGGTATATTTTTGTTTTGCTTGGATTTTTTTGTTTGTTTGTTTATTTGTTTTTGAAACAGTCTCAGGCTGTCCCCCTGGGTAGAGTGCCATGGAGTCATAGCTCACAGCAATCTCCAACTCTGGCTTAAGCGATCCTCTTGCCTCAGTTTTTTCCATTTTTAAGAGAGACAGGGTCTCGCTTTTGCTCAAGCTGGTCTCCAACTCATGAGCTCAAGCAATCCACCCACTTTGGCCTCCCAGAGTGCTAGGATTACAGGCTTGAGCCACTGCGCCCAGCCTTGGCTTTTGTTTTAGTTTTTAATTAAAATCATAACTATACATTTATGGGGTACAATGTGATGATTTGATATACAATGTGGAGTGCTTAAATCAAAATGATTAACAGAACCATCACCGGCCACGCATGGTGACTCACACCTGTGATCCTAGCACTCTGGGAGGCCAAGGGTGGGTGGATTACCTGAGCTCATGGGTTCGAGACCAGCCTGAGCAAGAGCGAGACACTGTCTCTAAAAAATAGCCAGGTGTTATTGATACCGGAATTTTGCTCTTCAGTAGGTCCTTTGCCTTGGAGATTCGAGGAATGAACACACAGACCACAGATCAGCGGCAAGACAGGATTCTTATTAGAAGTTAGAAAGGAATACAGCAGAAGTAAAAGGCACCAGAGCTTCTGGTGGGGGAGAAGAAATAACTAACTGGGGAGTCTCTATGTGGGTTCTTTATCTAGGGGTATTAGGTCTTGAGAATTATATTTGGCTAGGACTTGGCAAATAGAAACACATCAATGGGGGTTATTAACAAAGGAAAGAATGTAGTCCCTTCAGCTCAGGGGAAAAGGTCAGGGTCCTCTCTTCATGAACTTGCCCAAGCCTAGGAAAACTGGGGTCCCCTGTCCAGCTTTGAATGGGGGGGAACCCTGTATGATTATGACGGGCACCTGTAGTCCCAGCCACTTGAGAGGCTGAGGCAAGAGAATCACTTGAGCCCAAGAGTTGGAAGTTGATGTGAGGTATGACACCAGGGCACTCTACCAAGGGTGACAAAGTGAGACTCAGTCTCTGGGTAGGCGGAGTTCAAGTGACTAAGGGGCTAGAATAGGAAACTCTTTCCAGAGTTCGGCAGCAGCGGACAGAGTTGGCAAAACATATAGTGTGCAGGAGCTAACAGAAGGTGTGTCCAGTGAGGGAGAAGTTCTCATGAGAGAAGCAGGATCCAATAGAAAGCAGAGAGAATAGGGAAGCTCCACAGGGAGCCAAGAAGAAACTTCCAGCCCAGGGAGTCAGGGAATAATCCCCACTCAGAATAAGGAATCAGGTCTTCCAGCCCAGCAGTTACCTTTCAAAAGAAACCTGGAACCGCTTCAGAACTCATATCTTCCTTAAGAGTCAAAATCTTTTCTTACGAGCTCCAACAGACATTTGTCTGAAGCAATGGTTGAGGAGTCTGATTCACGAAGAAGCAGTGAGCAGGCCAGTGGTTGGAAAATACTAAGAGGAAAGGTCAGAGTTACGTGACACTTTGGCTAAACCAACCTAATAAGATTCTTGCTGAAGAATGATAAGACAACACCTGGGGGATGGTGAGCGTTGAGGAACCTGATCAGGTATCAAGAAAGAGAAGTTCTTGCTAAACTTACTTAGCAGAGGTTTTTTGCTAACACTGGATTTTATAAGGAAGTGCTCAGATGGACCTAGCAGAAGGCTGACCAAAGCTTGGCCAAGCAAAGAATCTTTGCCATGTTAAAGTCTGAATGAGTATCTGATTTTGAGTCTCTGTAGCATCATTGATCACCTCCATCTATGAACCTAGGAAAGTCACTTACACATTCTGAGAATGTTTCACTGAGTTTCAAATGGAGATAGTAAGATCTCTTACCCCAGTTACTTAGGTTTGTCTTATAAGTAATTGGGAAAGCACTTGTAAACTATAAAAACTAAACTGCAGAGGTTAAATGGCATGCCCATGGCCTCACAGCTTGTGGGATAAGAGATAGCAGTAACCTGGACTTTAACTCAGGCAAGTATGACTCCAGAACTGATACCCCTAATTTAACTTGCCTGTTCAAACCTTCAGTGCTTTGAGGTAAAGACTACAAGTAATCAAATCTAAATTTGATCGGGGTGTCCTTATGAGACAATTTTTAAAATATTTACTACACCAGTAGTAACTGTAAAAATTACCATTTTAAAGTTTTTATCCCTCTGGCTCGGTGCCTGTGGCTCAACGGGCTAAGGCGCCAGCCACATACACCTAAGCTGGCGGGTTCGAATCCAGCCCAGTACCGCCAAACAACAATGTCGGCTGCAACCAAAAAATGGCCAGGCATTGTGGCGGGCGCCTGTAGTCCCAGCTACTTGGGAGGCGGAGGCAAGAGACTCGCTTGAGCCCAGGAATTGGAGGTTGCTGTGAGCTGTGATGCCACGGCACTCTATCCAGGGTGATAGCTTCAGGCTC
>CAUYRH010093541.1:0-16022 GCA_963574655.1 Perodicticus potto
AAAAAAAAAAAAAAGAAAATGCTATGAGGGCTATCTCTCACAGTACGATCAAAATGTTTCTGATTGTATATGAAGCACATTCTGCCCTATGATTGCACCAATGTACACAATTATGATTTAATAAAATTATTTAAAAAAAAAAAATCACAACGGCTGGTTTAAAGAGGCCACACCAATATATGCCCAGCCCTCAATTCTTTACCATCTTAATGAACTTCTACACATTAAAACATCCTCTTCCACTACAATTTTGAAGCAAGGAAGCTATTAATGACACAGGAGAGGTTTAACTGATGGTTTTAGACTCTATACTTTCATTATCAATTACATATTCATGCTAAATTAACCTGGTCTTGAGAGACAATTTCTATTTCTTCAATTTGAACATCTTGATAAAGACAAGCCATTTTCAAGTTTGCACTATTTCAGCAGCACGTCATTGAAACCCTCACTTAGCTTTCTATTGGTCTGGTTCTATAAGATGAAAAACTATTTCATCTCCTAGAAGCAAGGGCCAACCTGCTATTGTGCTGGCTAGCTTCTGAGAACCTCCCAGTAAGTGACATCAGGGTTTGAGGGCTCAGCATTACATCCTTCACTAAAGCCCCAGTGAAGGCACAACCCAGTGTGTGCCTACTGCAAAGCCTACAGCCACGCAGGCTGCAGCAAATGCCTTCTGGCCTGTCAGAGCTGGCTGCAGCAGCAGGTGAGCCAACTGCTGATGTTGAGTCTGCTGCTGATGGCTGAACTGTTGGTGCTGGCCTGAGTGCAGTTCTCATCCAAGGTGCCCAGCTGGATGGAGGAACCAGGCGGGAGGTACAGCTTTGGCTTCCACAACTGCGAAAATCTACAAAGAGCCCAACAGTTTCTGTCTAGATATACTGCCTTCTAATATATGTGACTAGTTCTCTCATCTCTGCTAAAGACAAATAAATGACAACATCCTACCCTAACTCCAGAATCAATAAAACGTCCCATTGCAAAATAGACCCTTTTAACAAACAGAAATAATCAAGAAAGTATTTCTTATTCCAAAGAAACTATAGTGCTTTAAGGTCAATTTTGAAAATACTTTCAAACTTCTCTGTACCAGCTCAGACATCCAACAAGTTACAACAACTGAGATGTGAACCAGAGCTAACATGTCTACGTTTTCATTCCACAACTGTTCCAAGTAAAAATTTCCCAGAAAGATATTAACTATGAGATCCAAAACTCGAAACTGTCAAGCTAAATAAAAATTTCCCAACTCATTGAGATGCTAGTCAGATGCTATACATCCCAAAACAAGAAACTGGTGGGATCAAATGGAAAACTTTATTTGTCACTACTGGTATTGGACTATAGTCTTGAACTTGCCATCAGTTGCATAATCATGATTTTTAAGGTTCAAACTACTGGAAATTGTGATGAGAACTGATGTCAACAATTCTCACACTTTACAAAGGAGAAACCACCAAACAGACACAAAGGTAAGGAAGCCACTGGTCCAAAACAATTAATTAGTGGCTGTCAGTGCTAACACCCAGCTTTTCAGGCTCATATGCTAGTCCACTATACTTCCACAGAATACAACATTGGGTGCCTGAGCCTCTATGTTAAATCACAATTTATAAACCATTTTTTTTTTTTTGTAGAGACAAAGTCTCACTCTATCGCCCATGATAGAGTGCTGTGGAGTTGCAGCTCACAGCAACCTCCAGCTCTTGAGGTTAGGCGATTATCTTGCCTCAGCCTCCCAAGTAGCTGGGACCACAGGAGCCCGCCACAACGCCCAGTTTATAAACTATTTTCAGCCACAATTATACAAAATATACAAAATCTTTGTGCAACTTCAAAAAAATTTCCTCTCCAAACAGTATTTTGTTAAGTTCTCCACAATGCTGATAGCACTGTAATAATTGCCACATCAGGATATCCTTCGCGTAACATTAAATGTATGAGGAATTTAGCTGTTGCCCAATGTGCATAAATAATCTACTTATATTTCCAATTCCAAAGAAATAAAAACCCTATAGTCTCAAGTGTGTGTGTGTGTGTGTGTCTGTGTGTGCGCACGCGCGCTACTTTATATGAGCCCTGAGCTTTAGCCTTTGGATGTTTTTACACTGGTGGGTTCTGATCTATACATAATGCAGTTCTGAACAGTTTTCCTCCAGGGTATGTCTGGTCTTGACAAATTCCCTCAGGGTTTATTTGCCTAAAAAAGTCTTTATTTCTCATTCATATAGGTAACTTAGTTTTATAGGATACAAAATCGTAGGCCGACATTCTTTTTGAAGATGAGGCCCCAATCCCTTCTGGCTTATAAAATGTCTACTACAAAGTTTGCAGTAAGCCTAATGGGTTTTCCTTTGTAAGTTGCTTGATACTTCTGCCTCATGGCAGATAGGAGTTACTGCTTTGTGTTGACTTTGGCCAGACTGGTAACTGTGTATCTTGGTGATTGCCTCACTATATATCTTTGTGATTGCCTCTTTTCAATGCTTACATAGGTTCCGTTAAGCTTCTTATATCTGGACATCTAAATCTCTAGCAAGACCAGGCAGTTTTCCTCCATTATTCCTTCAAATAGATTTTCCAACCCTTGTGTGTTTTCTTCTTCACTCTCAGGAAAGCCTATGTTCTTATATTTGGCCATTTTACATAATTCCGTATTTTTCTTAGGCTTTATTCATGCTGCTTGAGTTTTTGTTCTTAAACCTCACATGTAACTATTTCCTTATACAATTAAGTCAAATTCACGAAAATTTTAAAAAAATTAAAAAAAAAACTTTGAAATTTAGACCACTTTTTCGATTACTACCTATAAATTTGACACATACATAATCCACAGCCACTCCATGAATGAACTCATTGACCAAGGTATCACTGTTATATTTCAGTAGGTCAATCACCTGGCAATCTCCTCTGTGCCAGAACTGTGTTGTATTTTGGCTAAACAGTCTCTACCTTTGAAGAATTTAAATTTTGTGAAGGAGACACATACATAAGTAATTTCAAAAATATGGCAAAGGGTCAAGACAGAGATATGTAAAAATAGCATGATTCTGGCTCAGCACCTGTGGCTCAAGCGGCTAAGGCGCCAGCCACGTACACCTGAGCTGATGGTTCAAATCCAGCCCAGGCCCACCAAACACCACGGACGGCTGCAAAAAAAAAAAAAAACAATTGGCCAGGTGTTGTGGCGGGCATCTGTAGTCCCAGCTACTTGGGAGGTGGAGGCAGGAGACTCGCTTGAGCCCAGGAATTGGAGGTTACCATGAGCTGTGATGCCACAGCACTCTATCCAGGGTGACAGCATGAGACTCTGTCTCAAAAAAAAAAAAAAATAGTATGATTCTACAGCAGGATGGAAAAGGGACATATTGACTAGCTTTAGAAAGAAGGGAGGAAGTGGGGTGGCGCCCATAGCTCAGTGGGTAGGGTGCCAGCCACATACACTGAGGTTGTCAGGTTCGAACCTGGCCCGGCCTGCTAAAACAACGACAACTGCAACAAAAAAAATAGTGAGCGTTGTGGCAAGCGCCTATAGCCCTAGCTACTTGGGAGGCTTAGGCAAGAGAATCGCTTAAGCCCAAGTGTTTGAAGTTGCTGTGAGCTATGACACCATGGCACTCTACCCAAGGCAACAACTTGAGATTCTGTCTCCGCCCACCCCCAAAAAAGTAAGGAAATGATCAGAAGAGAATCTTAGAATAAGAGGTACAGTTAGAGAAATTGAGTGATTTACCTTAATGGACTCTACTTGTTGGCAAATCATTTTCAGTAAAGAATTCTGATCTTCTGCCCATTGAGGTGGTGTTTTGGGAGAATACTAAAGAGCAGAAACAAAACAAAAGAATAATTACAAAACAGTACTTAAAACACTTAGAATAATAACAAATTCACAATAAAGTGATTAACTTCTTTCCTACTTACCCTATAACTTTTACTTGGTGAGAATGAGTATTTGGTAGGAGATGGTGTTGAATGTTTTATTTCTGCATCTGCGTTTCGGAAAGAACCGTTTTTATAAAAAGGACCTCCTTCACTATAGTCTTCAAGTTCCTGCATGACTGAATTAAGCATCTCTTTTACAGACTCCAGAGGCACAGGCAACTAAAAACAAAAGGCATTAGTCAATGGCTTTAAGTTTGTAAAAATACCAAAAGTTAAAAACTCTAAATACAAAGATTTTATATTAATACTGTTTACATTTTAACAAGCACTTTAAACAGAAACACATATGAGTATGTTATAAACTGTGAAGTTTTCTGACCCTAAAGTCTATTCTGTTTCTATTACTTCTATTAGCCACAATAATGGTAGAAGAACATTAGAAGTTGGAAAGTTTTTCCAAGTGAACAAAATAAGTTACTGATACTTTCTGACTTTGAACGGAGTGAAACACAGGCAGTAGAATACACCCAACAACGTAACTCCTAATCAAAGAGCAGGAAGACAAAATATACAACACAGTACTAAGAAGGAAATAATGTCAAACCATCAAGCCAGTCTCAAATTGCTGACAGCTAGAAAACAAGACATTCTCCTCAGGAGATGAAATAAGAAGAAATGGGCCGGGTGCAGTAGCTCACACCTGTAATCCTAGCACTCTGGGAGGCCAAGGAGGGTGGAATGCTGGAGCTCACAGGTTCAAGACCAGCCTAAGCAAGAGTGAGACCCACCCCCCCGCCCTAAAAAAAAAAACAGACCTTGTAGCAAGCGCCTAGATGGCGCTGCTCAGGAGGCTGCGGCAAGAGATTCACTTGAGCCTAGAGTTGGAAGTTGCTGTGAGCTATGACACCATATCACTATAGCGAGGGTGACAAAATGAGACTGTCTCAAAAAGAAAAAAAAGAAGAAATGCTCTGAAGTTGCCAACTCCTTTCAATTTCAGTGAAATTCTTTAAGTACCCTGAATATAAGTTTTGATTAGATTCCCACAATCACAAAATAAATGTTACATCTTAGAACTTTTCTAATTCCCCAAGTACTTTTGGAAGAGCATATACCTAATATTCCTAGGTTTTAAAAAAAGACACACCAAGCCTAATTCAGAGCAACCCAATTAAACACAGATATCCTCCTCTTATGTATTAGTAATAAGGTATTACAGAGTATTTCTGAAATTGCCAAAATACAAAACCAAGACAAAAACACTGATCGTTCATCAGTAAGAAAGTATATACAACCATCTGCAACTTACTTTCTTGACTACTGAAAGATTTGAATCACTGTCATCTATAATCTTTAGTAGGTAGTCCCTGGTCTTTCTCAGATAATTTTTACACTCTTCTTGTTCTTCAGGAGAAAGGGCATCATTTTCAATGTCTTCCGCCTTTCTGTGAAAAATCTAAACAAACGGTGCTTTTATGAAACAATTAGGTTTTAAAACAAGAAACTTTTATTTCAAGTATCCCATCTACTTACCAGTGCAAGATTCCAATAAGAAATGACGTTTTTTATAGATTCAAAAGCAGTCATAGCATCTTCTATATTTCCATTAACCATATCCAATATAGCAAAAGCTGTATGTGCATCTTCTTCATATTCACCAATTTCAGATGCCTAAAGACATTTAATAGTTTTCAGTCAAATTATTCTTACTCAGAATATGAAACTTAAATATTTTCCAAAGATTTTGTATGATCTAAAGATAGTAAGATCTCATTAATTCGTTTCTGTCATATTTTACTTGTAACAAGAAATAGATTTAGAAAACCAACCAATTAAATAACAAGGAAATTAATTTGAGTGTTTATTTCTCCATTTCTTTTGTTTATAAGCTGGAAATCTACATCTCTAGTAAGTTCACAAAGAATGGATTCACTGTTACCTGAATGTCTGCACTATGAAAATGTTTAAACAGAGGATCAGTAGGTTCAGGAATACTGCACTTCTTTTTGATTATCTTCAGTAAAGGTAAAACTTTTTTCCAATAATGAACACTTCTGCCTATGTATTCCCGTTGATCATAAAAAGAATTAAGACCACTGCCCTAAAACAGAAAGAGTTAGAGCACAAAACTTAATGAACCCATATGATTAAATCTAAAAATTCATTTCAAGATGCTAAGAACTACAAAATTTGAAGTCAAAACCAAATGGAATCTCAAAATATTTTTCTCAACTTTCTACTGGATAATAACCTTGATACCAGGGATCATCCCAGACTCAACTTTTAGACATTTTCAATGATTTTATTTTTAAGAGTTGTCATTTTTAAATAGCCAAACTTTGCCTCTCTCTTAGTGTCACAGTTTGGTCAAAGAGCTAACCAAAATTTGCCTCTCCATAAGATCAGTTACTCAAAAGGCTAACCATCTACACCTAACTCTGCCACACATCAGACCTTAAATATTTATTTTAATATACATATGTACATACACACTTATTCATTCACTCATTTATTTAACAAACAGGGTCTCACTATGTCACCCAGGCTCGTCTCAAACTCCTGGGCTCAAGCAATACTCCTGCCTAAGCCTCCCACACCTGGCTAGATTTCAAATATTCAGACAGACCCAGAATGCCTTTACCTACAAAGCCTTGTGTTTCAGGCTAACCAATAACTACAACTCAATTACCAAATAATAACAATAACAGCACTGCTCAACTAAGTGCTTATATATACAAAGGCTATCCATAACGTAACCAGCCATTATGGACATGAAAGGATATGATATGAAAAACAAGGACAGGATATAAAAAATAATATTAATGATGGCTGAATACTTCCAAGATACCCCTCTTATAACTGTAAAATATTTTATGGCAAGATTGAAGATACACTTCCCCTGGCACAATGTAAACAAGCTGCTAACTATTTCCAGAACTAAAAAACCTTCAATAAAAAGTTCATGATTTTTAAAAATTAATGTTCTTCATAAATGTTTGCACTTTAATAAACTCACCGTTTTCTGAAGGCATTTTGCCCAATGTACAAGCAGAGCAGGTTGAAGGCCATGTTTTTCCTGGCTTCTCAGAGTGTTTATTTCATGTTGAACTAGAAGTCGCAATTTTGCTGAGGTTCCAGGTCTAAAAAAAGTTTAATATGAATGCTCTAGAAACACACAGTGCAACATTTACATGTATGTTAACTGTCATAGAACAAGTTAAATTTTCATCTATTTTACTAGGGATTTAGGTTCTCACAGCAATAATATGTTAAAAATATATATTTGCTTTACTACTTACACTGCTTTTCTGAGAATCAGATTACAAACTGCATCCCACCAAGTTTTTTGTCTTTCTGTACAAAGCAGTTTACACACTGGAAGAGGTAAGCATAGCGGATGATATGCGCTATAGTGAGAACTACATTTCTCTTTTAATTGTAGGTGGCTAGTGTGTATCACTCCAAGTAGAAATACCTGTTTTATTTAAAGAACAATTAAGTTAGGAAAAAAGTTAAACAAAACTCAAAATATTTAATTTGTTAAAAATCTTTGCTTACTTCAAGATCTAAAACACATATTGATTCAGGTGTATTTGTTTCAAGTCTTGAGGTTTCCTGGGGCAAATGATGAAAAAGCTGTTTTAGCCATTTTCGAATTGCAGGTAAGGTAGGCAATGAATTCCACTGTAAGCCAAGCCAAGTAAGGTGTTGAAGACTACCATTATGAGCTCGAATGGCACCTGAAATTAAAAAAAAAAAAAAATTGACTTGAGGTTTTGAAATTTTTCCTTGTGCCATTAGTTTTGCTAAAACAAACTATTAATGCACGCTAAATGCGTCTTACATAATTGCTTTGCTATTATCAGAGCTGGAAGAAATTCCATAACAAGCAAAATCTAATGTTCTTATTATATGCATTCACATTTGATATCTAGAAATCTTAGTTAACAACAGTTATGAAATAGGTACAAGGGCTCATGTCTATAACCCTAGCAGCATGGGAGGCTGTGGCACGAAGATCACTTGAAGCAAAGGGCCAAAATAGGAAGGCCCCTTCTCTACAAAAAAATTTTAAAAATCATGCCAGAATGGTTGCTTGCACCCATAGTCCTAACTACTCAGGAGATGAAAGAATCATTTGAGCCCAGGAGGTTAAGGCTGCGGTGAGCTATGACCATGCTACTGCACCCTAGACCAAATAACTTAGACCCTGTCTCCCCAGCCTGACAAAAAAAAAAAAAAACACAGTTGTAACAGAGAATCACTTCAAGTACCTAGTAAAACAAAATCTACTTTCAGAAGCCAAATAATACTCATGTAATTAGAAATTCTAAAACAATAGATTTTCCTTTCAGTAAAGAGTCATAAAACAATAGAATACCAACATATTAATGCATTAATATAGTAAAGAGGTTTTTTTCTTCTACAACAAAGTCAATATTGAAAAGGTCTTAGAGTTCTAGGGCAGTTTGCAAGAGACTTAAAAATGGTCATTTCTTTTAATTCTGTTTTTAGGAATGCGTATGAGAATAGATTCTGAAATGTAGATACTTATAATGAAGTTTTCATTGCAATATTATTTTTAATAGTATAAAACTAGACACAACTTGAATGTCCAAAAATAGAAAGTAAAATGGAAATTATGACTAATTCATAAAAAAGATCGCCACTAAAAGTGTTATTTATATAGTTATAACGCAGACATGATAGGACAGAATTTATCAAAGAAGACAAGTCACATATACAGTATCAACACTATAAGGAAAAATATATGTTCCCACCACCACCCCTTCCAGCTCCTTCAAAAAGGAAAAAAAATCTGAAAAGAATACAGGAAAATAGGAGAGGCTAGAGATAACTCCTCATCAGCTGCTCTCCAGTAAGATCCCAAGGAGAGGACTCCAGCTCCCTCTTACTGTATTGTACCTCCTCGAAGCATCCTTGCAATGACGCAGTGAGATGCCAAAGAAAGAGGATGGACAAAGAGGTTTGGAAGGGTAGAAAGCTTGCACAGAGAGCAGGTGCAAGAAAGTGTGGTGACTTAGGGACAAAAACCCATGTGTGGAATCCCTGAGGGATCAAGTTCACAGATCAGTCCCCCAACAGCACCTTGTAGTGGCAGATTGGGGTCTTGATGGAACTCTGGGAAGGTCTGTCCCTCCCAGTGTGGGGAGAGGTGTGAAACCAGGAGAACTTGAGATCCCACAGGACTCCCAGATACACACCAAAGCCAGCCCTTCCTCAAAGGGCAAGAGAGAAGGAAGGGGTCTGAGAGCTTGCTGGAGCAGTACCGGGCTGGCTTGAGGCAAAGAAAACACTCAAATGGCACTGAGCAATAGGATTTGGACAAGACCCAGCTCAGCAAGAAGTCTGCTGGGGCCCCGTCATCTTGGGAAAGCCACAGAAGAGGAACGGAGAGAGCTGCAACATTAAATCAGGAGACATGCACAGGACCCAGTTCAGGAGTAGCCTCACAGGGTCCCAAAGACGACCGACTCTGACTGCCTATGAGGCTCTGACAGCCACTGTAAGGATGATTCCCACAAAGATATAGATAAGTTAGACAGATCTCTCCTCTTCACAGATGCCATGGGAACTGTTTGGAGGGTCAAGGCATGTCCCCCATCAAATCCGGTGTAAACTTCAGGATTTTGGCTCTCCCACACCTACAGAGATTCAAGGTTCACCCAGCAACCACACCAGATTAAAATCAAATAAAGCAGGAAAACAAGACCAGATCTCCAAGGCAACTAAAGTCCCTGCTCCTACCACCAACAGCAGAAGTAGTGCCTTTTTTTGGTTATTGTTAGTTTCCTAAACCTGAAGCACCACCAGGTGCAGAGGTAATACACTGCATTATTATATCTCATTAATAACTAGGTTTCTATCTGTGTTACAGATTTTCCTGCCCCCTTTTCTTTTCTCTTTCCTTCCTTTGTTTTTTTGACTATTTTTTCTACTTTTCTCATCTTTTCCTCATAAATCACTGAAATAATCGTGACATTGGTGTTTTTATTTTTCATTCCCTTTCATGGTCCATTTTGTTCTGTTTCATTCTGCTTTTGTATTTCTGGGACAGAACCTTGCTCTGAGGCCTGGGCTGCAGTGCCACAGCATTGGCCTGGCACACAAAGGCGTTGAACCCCAGGACTTGGGTATCCTTCCTGCTTTGGCTTCCCGAGAAACTACATTTACAGGTCCCTGCAGTGACATGTGGCTAGTTTTGCACAAAAATTGATAGAGGCAAAGTCTGGCTCTTGATCAGGCCAATAAGAGCACCTAACTTCAAGAAACCCTCTCACCCTGGCCCACCAGAACGCTGAGATTGCAGGTGTATATCACTGTACCCTGCCTAACACCATTATTATCACTATTTTTCTCTTTCCCTGTTTCTTCTCTCCTTTTTAAAAAATTTTATTATTTTTTTTTCTCCTTCCTTGCTCTCTTCTCCCCTTTTCCTCCTGATGCCAAAAAGCCACTTCAACACCTAAGCACAGAGACAAGGAAGAGATGGAGGAAGAAGAAAAGACAGAAATAGGGGAAGGAAGTAAACGCGAAGAAAACACACATAAGGGCTCGGCGCCTGTGGCTCAATGGGCTAAGGCGCCAGCCACATACACCTGAGCTGGCGGGTTGAATCCAGCCCAGGCCCGCCAAACAACAATGACGGCTGCAACCAAAAAATGGCCGGGCGTTGTGGCGGACACCTGTAGTCCCAGCTACTTGGGAGGTGGAGGCAGGAGACTCGCTTGAGCCCAGGAATTGGAGGTTTCTGTGAGCTGTGATGCCACGGCACTCTGCCCAGGGTGACAGCTTGAGGCTCTGTCTCAAAAAAACAAACAAACAAACAAACAAAAAAAGGTTGGGGAGAGAAAGAATTATTTCTCCATGCACCCCACCATTTTCTTTTCTGGAGATTCTGTTCATTTGTTGGCCTTCCTCAAACTCAATTCTCTAATTTTCTTATCCTTTTCTCTCCAATTTTTCTTCTTTGTTTCTTAACTTTTGGGACATTTATTCTACTCTACCTTATCTCTTATTCCAGACTTTTCATTTCTGCAGTCACTTAATTTGAGAAATTTTGTTTCCACAGATTTCCCTTTTAAAGCTGTCTCTTTCTTTAATGTAAGATCCAACGTCTGGGGCTGCCAACTTTAGCTTTGTTTGTGGGTTGATTCTTTGAAGTGGGGGGTCCTCTGGTTTTAGTTTGGTGTGCTCATGGCAAAGGGTTCCATCAGATGTCTGGTGTTCTTGGCTCTCTGCTCTTGTTGGAGAGGTCCTCAGGCTGATTGAAGCTGTAAGTGGAACTTGCATTGGCAGTCTCGTCAATGGTGGACTTGTCATGTTGGAGTGTTGTGTAGTAACCTGTCCATTCCAACAGGTGATCCCCAACTATGGGCTGGTTAGTTTTCCTACAGAAGAATTCTCCAGTCTTCCTTTTGGGAAATTTATATTTACCTCCTTCCATCCTCTGGGGTGGGCACAAGAATAAGGTTGGGCTGTTCAGTAAGTAGAATATCCACTTTTCTCAGGGCCATCCTCAGTTGTATCTCTTCAAGTCCAGAGTCATTATAGTCCCACCCTCCCAGACACCCTCCAAGCTTTCCGGCTGAGGGCTAAAACTTCAACAAAACTTGGCTTCAGGCCAGGCCAGATGTGGTAGCTGGCATCTGTAATACCAGCACTCTAGGAGGCCGAGGTGGTTGGATTGCTTGAGCTCAGGAGTTTGAGACCAGCCTGAGCTAGAGCAAGACCCTGTCTCTACTAAACATAGCAAAATTGGTCATGTATAGTGGTGGGTGGCTGTAGTCCGTGCTACTTGGGAAGCTGAGGCAAGAAGATTGTTTAAGCTGAAGAGTTTGACGCTGTAGCATCCTACCCAGCGCAACAGAGTGATACTCTGTCTCAAATAAATAAATAAATAGTCAGATTATATTAATGGAGAGTCTAGGGCTGGGAAGTTGTTGTGGATCAGGGGTCCCTGTTCCCCAAACCCAGTTGACCTGGTTCGATTACTCATCTGAGCTAGAAAGATCGACCAAGGCACAGCAGTAGTTGAAAGCAAAAGTGAGTAGAAACTGAAAATAAAATCAGATTGGCACAGTGTGGCTAGAAAGCAAAAGTAACCTGCACAAGTTTTTTTTTTTTTTTTTTTTAGACAGAGTCTTACTATGTCACCCTAGGTAGAGTGCTGCGGCGTCACAGCTCATAGGAACCTCAAACTCTTGGACTTAAGCGATTCTCTTGCCTCTGCCTCCCAAGTAGCTGGGTCTACAGGCCCCTGACACAATGCCCAGCTATTTTTTGGTTGTAGTTGTCATTGTTGTTTGGCAGGCCCAGGCTGGATTTGAACCTGCCAGCTCCAGTGTATGCGACTGGCACCCTAGCTGCTGAGCTACAGGCGCCAAGCCATCCTGTACAAGTTTTAATGTAACTAAGAAAGACTTTATTTAGAAAGAACAAAGAGAAAATTTAGAGCACTTCCAAAGAGAGTAGAAAGTGGGTCCCTCTCATAAAGGGGCAGAAGTGAAAAAGAGATGTATACACAAAGGCCTGGAGGGGTATAAATATGCTCTGAATTGGTTGCAAGTCTTTCATTGGCCTCTCTGCGCCTCTAGGCAGTATTGCCCTTTTCTATTTGTCACTGATTAACTCTTTCTGTTGGTCATTAGTTACCTAGCTTACTTCATACCCAGATTCTGTTTGTTTGTTTGTTTTCTAATTTTTTTTTTATTAAAAAGCAAACTAATCAAAAACAAAAACACAACAACCTTAAAGTTGGAACAGCCATAAGTCAAACTGCTGCTGGAGTTCACAGATGTACCTGGTGTACATGCTTCCTCAATGTGAGGCAAGACGTAGGCACATGGCTGTGCATTTAGATATATATGTGACTATGAAGGATCGGAGAAATTGAAACCACTGGAGAACAGAAAACATCAATAATTTTTCATCAGGCAATTCCAAAGGGGTCTACATTTTCCCTCTTCTTTGCCTCTGTATTCTCTGTGGTTCCAGTTCCTGCTGAACTTGTGACAATCCCAAATCGTTCCTTCCTCTTTTTCAGTTTCTCATCATCTTCTGACTTTCCGGAGATTGAAGAGACATTCAAACCTAATCTTTGGGCTCTTTCCTTTAGCTTACCCAGGTTAACCATATTGGTTTCAAATGACAGACCTTTTGTTGGAACTGAAAAAAATCCCAAATCTAGCTGCCTTCTCAGCTTTTTTACTCTCCAAGCTCACAGGTACTTTGAATTGTTCAGCCGCCTTCTGCATTCTCTCAGTCTGTGGTATTTCAGATGTAATATTCACCACTTTCTTCTCTGCTGCCACATCAACAGTTTTTTCAGGGTGTTCTTCCTCTTTGACAGGAAGTTCTATGGGCTTTCGTTCTTCTTCCTCTGTTTCATCTCCCAGTACATCTTCTTCATTTGCCTCTTCTTTTTTTTTTTTGTAGAGACAGAGTTTCACTTTGTCGCCCTTGGTAGAGTGCCGTGGCGTCACACAGCTCACAGCAACCTCCAACTCCTGGGCTCAGGCGATTCTCTTGCCTCAGCCTCCCAAGTAGCTGGGACTACCGGCGCCTGCCACAACGCCCAGCTATTTTTCTGTTTTGCAGTTCGGCCGAGGCTGGGTTTGAACCCGCCACCTTCAGTATATGGGGCCGGCGCCCTACTTGATGAGCCACAGGTGCCGCCCCATTTGCCTCTTCTTCAGCATGCTCCTCAAGAGATGCCTGGAGCCTGTTGATAAGATCTTGTTTTATTCCCTTGATCTCCAAACCATGAGCAAGACATTCTTGCTTTAGTTCAGCAAGTTTCAGCTTATGGAGCTCCACTGTCTCCTCTGCCATCTTGTTACCTCTCCCATACCCAGATTCTTATGGGCCCTCCAGACTTCCTGGTTCAGCCAGCCAGGTTTTCCTCCCAACCGCATTGAAGCCCCTTTTATAGTGTCCCATCTTAGAAGCAAACTGATGTCAAGTGCTAGCTGAGCTTTAAAGTTCTTTGACGTAGGTGGTGGTACACTCATAGCAAAGATAAGGAAGCAAGTCTCAAGGCAAACACTAGGTGATGGCAGAGCTGGGCTGTGCTGGGCCACCCTTTATGTGAACATGGCAGAGGAGACTTTCTGCTCCTGGGGGACACTAGTACCCACCTCTGCATTTGAGTGCTACCTGAGGCTACTTGTGTTGCAGAAGGAATGGCCTAGAAAAAAACATCAAAAATATTTTCCCCAACTTTTGGGAACAAAAACCTGCAACCTGCCTCAGGCCAGTGGTCTGGAAAGGCAGGGAATGTCAGTCACAGGAGATAGCTCTAGGGATGCATCTGGGCAGAGGTCACAAGATCCTCTTAGCAGAAGATAGGATGAATGCCAGCAGAGGACAGGAGATTGTCTTGGCCCAGAATGGGGCTTTGGGATTAAACCCTTTGAAAGGTCTGTGCTTCTGCTCAGGAGCAGGAATTTGGATTTTGAGACCATTGTCTGCCATTTTCCTCCATTTTTTTTTGCAAAATAATAAACTCTTTCCTTCTCTCAAATGGTTTTTCCTTCTTTTTCTGATGTGGCTTCAGGGGACAAGTGCTGAGAAAAGGTAATACTTGCCTGACAGCCAACCAGGAAAACAGCAAGGCATAGAATTATTGTACCTCAAACAAAACTAGAGGGCAAGACCTATATTTCCGAGTTTTTAACAAGCTCCCCAGGGGTATTTGAGAGGCAAATCTTAAAACAGATGAAGCTCCGGCCCTCAAGATGTTTACATTTTATTCCAGGAAAGACTGATAATCTAATGTAACATAAGTCAAATGCCAGGGAGAAAAAGCAGAACAAGGAGAGAGGAAGCAGCCAGGGGTGTTGTAGAAGTGACGCTCAGGGAAGGGCAGGCCTGAAGGGGGTGAGGAAGGGATTCCAGATGGTGCAGGGCAGAGTCCTGGGGATAGCAACTGGCTCCAGGACAAGTCACATCAGGGGGTCCTTGTAAACTGAGATAAGGACTTTGCATTTTTTTCTAAGTATTATGGGGAAAACACAGAAGCATTCTCATTGGTATTGACAGTTTAGAAGGGCCTCTCTGAGGGCTGTAGGGATCTGGAAGCTGAAGGAGCAGAAAGGCGGCTGTTGCAGGCATCCAGTGCGGCTGGGAAGGGATAGACTAGAGAAGTGCTGTGGGCACAGCTTGTGCACAAGTGTCCTGCAAAGAACTTCTGATGTGTTTCTGCTTCAAGGGGCCGGCCACCATGAGAATCATTGTCCTTATCTTATTTATTTCTCACAACCCCCTGTCTAAACTTCAGAAAACCTTTCCTATATGTCAGGGGCTAAAAGCAAATACCAAAAGTGTGTATCTTAAGGAGAATGATGGCAGTGGAGGGTCACCCATAGCAGCCTTGCTCCAGCCTCCATCAGATAAAGTGCTTTGCTCTGACTGGGTCTAACCAGTATTTCCCAAACATAAGTGGACTTTGGCCCCCCTACCCTTTTCATTTTCATGTAATGCCTATTATAATAGAACATCCTTCAAGAAAGCCCTACAGTTGGTGGTCTAATGGAGAGTGACTGGGATGGAAAGGACCTAGAAATATAACAGGTACTAGGCAGGGTGCTAAAGGATGTGGGATCTGTTCAAAGAGGAAAAGCAAATGGATATGGTGGCTCACACCTGGAGGCTGAGGCAGGAAATGTTAGATAATTGCACCACTTTGGCTCCCTATCCCGATTATCCACTGAAAAGCTCAAACTTATGGCCCTCCCCCTACCGCTCTTCACGCCAGAGCGGTAACACCTTATTGGCTGTTCTACCATCCCAACACCTCCCCTAACCGAGCCTATATAAGGCACTCTTGTCTTTTGTTCCCTCTCTCTCTTCACTTCTCTTCTCCTCCTCCTCTCCCTTCTCCCCCTGCCCCCCCGTGTCTTCTCTCTCTCTCTCTCTCCCCCCCTCCCCACCTCCTTAATGCTGCTCTGCAGCTTCCCCACCAATAAAGACCTTTCGTACAAGCCTTAGTGGTCTGTGAGGTTTTGTGCCGGTCAAGTGCCATCTTTCAGAGATTCTAAACTGATATTTTACTGACTAGCATATGATAAATATAATAAAAGTGAACTGTATCTTTTATTTCTAAGCATTGTCTAACT
>CAUYRH010093542.1:0-15937 GCA_963574655.1 Perodicticus potto
GCTGCAACCAAAAAATGGCCGGGCATTGTGGCGGGCGCCTGTAGTCCCAGCTACTTGGGAGGCGGAGGCAGGAGACTCGCTTGAGCCCAGAAATTGGAGGTTGCTGTGAGTTGTGACGCCAGTGCACTCTATTCAGGGTGACAGCTTGAGGCTCTGTCTCAAAAAAAAAAAAAAAAAAAAAGCCACTGAGTCATGACTGTAGTTCCTGAGCCCCAGTCAACCCTAAGTCAGAATGATAAAGATCGTAAGAGTAGCCTTTGGGGTTGGATTCCGTACCTCTTTACTCTTGTTTTAGAATCAGTTTCAGCCAGGTGGACTAGACTCTTGCCCTACTATGGATTGGATTTTGATGTTAGAAGTGGGGAGTGATGAGAGGAGTAGAATCACAATGACAACAGCTGGAAGTGCTACTGAAGGGTTTCTCCAGCTCTGCCCTAATGACATTTGGGGCCAGCTCATTCTTCTTTGTGGGGAGCAGTCTTGCGCATTGCAGGATGTTCACCAGCATCCCTGGGTTCTACCCACAATAGAAGCCAGGGATGCTGGTAAACACCGCTCCATTTACGTCAACCAAAAATGTCTCCAGACATTGTTACATGTCCTTGGGGGACAAAATCACCCCAGGTTGAAAACTACTGTGGAGGCCAGGCAGGGTGGCTCACGCCTACAATCTCAGCACTCAGGGAGGCCAAGGCAGGCAGATCGTGTGAGCTCACAAGTTGGAGGCCAGCCTGAGCCATAGTGAGACCTCACCTCTACAAATAGCCAGGCGTTGTGCCAAGCACCTGTAGCCCCAGCTACTCGGAGGCTGAGGCAAGAAAATTGCTTGAGCCCAAGAGTTTGAGGTTGCTGTGAGCTATGACGCAACAGCACTCTACTCAGGGCAACAAAGTGAGATCTGTCTTCACCCCTGCCCCCAAAAAAAAGAAAGAAAAAAGAAAAGCACTGTGAAGGAGGAAGACAGTGAGTAAGAAGCAGTTAAAGAAGAACCAGAAAAGTGCAACAGCCTAGGGCAGATAGTTAAGGGGCAGAGCTCAACAGATGGGGTTACCCTCATGGGTGAGTGGCATATGTCAGAAAGGGGTACCCCAATCATACTGCACTTGCCACTCCTCTGGAGAGTCCCCTCACTCAGCCCAAAGGCCAGTATCTGATGCTTTCCTCTGCTCTGCAAGGAAGGCAGAACAGCGACAGTCCCCGCTCCCCTTTTAAAATAGATTAACACAATGAGGACTGACAAAATTCCAAGAGTTAGTCGAGGTTCTCCAGCTAGTCTATGGCCCAGTCAGACTTGGGACTGCTTCCCCTGACTCCTGGGCTGACAACGCCAATGGCTATTCCCCCCAGAGGTAGCAGAATGGTGCTGACCAGCCCATCTAAGAAAGACCTGAGTCAGAAGGAAAGCACCTCTGGGTGACTGCGCTTCCCTGGGGAGGATAGCTACAAAGGGAGCTTTCTTCTTCTTGTGGCACCCTATGACAATGCCTGCCACGTGGTAGAACCTCACTAAATGTCTGCTGAGTTAAATTAAATTTTAAAGGTTTCTACACTGATTCTTTCTGGCTTGGGACTCGGAGAGCAACGGATTAAATGTAAGCCTTTCCCTATGAGATCCTCTCCATAATTCCAGGTGCACGTCCCTTTCTGGGTCCTTCCCAAAGCAGCCTGAGGTCTTCTCTCGGATGACCCCTTTCCACTCTTCCCCGGGGCTTTGACCGACTCTCCGGGCTTACGGAGTGGTCCAGAAGAGTCAGGAATCTCTGCGAATCACTCAGAACGTGTCCGTGGTGCAGGCCTGCAATCTACGAGGTGTCACGGGTGGCAGTCTCTGCCTCACTTCCCGTTTGCAGCGTGCACCGTCCCCTACCCACAAACCTAAAGGGGTCACCGCCTATTGGGTCATAATTACAGTCTGGCACCTGGGGACTCGCCAATCATATTTGCTCTTTTTTCTCTGAGCACCATGACCAAAAACATAAGCCGAGTTAGATTAACTTCCGTCTGGCACAGACACAGAGTGGCTGCGTGCGTGCAAACATGTGCGGCGATGTGACTGAATGAGGCTTGAAAGTGGGGGAGGGGGGAGCGTGGGAGGGAATGTGAGAAATATCTCTGTGCGCATGCGTGCATGGGTCCTGTGCACGCGTTTATGACTTGGGGTCATTTAGGGTCCGCACTCAGCTTGCTGGAAGCAGAGTCTCAGCTGAGAGGCATACGCCTGAGCATTTCCTTTTCTTAGTAGAAAGGGGCGCTGTGATGAGTCAGCCAGTGGCTGGACAGAGGGGAGGCCTGCCTGGGGAAGGACGCTGCCTGAGCTGGTCTTGTGCAGCCATGTCCCTTCATACAGGGCCGGAAAGAATGGCCCTTTGCAGTTGTGGGAGGCTCCCAGACCATGGGCACTGTCCAGGAGGGTCACATCTCTGGACCTCAAGGTGGGAACACACAGCTCAGTGCCCAGGGCCCTGAGCAGACCTTCACGCACACCTTACAAGAGGTGGGTAGGCGGCTACTCCCACTGGGCCAGGAAGTTCACATCACGGGATTTCCTGAAGGCTCAGTCCTAAGACAGCGGATCTGAAGTCCAAACTCAACCATGGAAGAAACCTGCCCGTTCATGGTGGTCTAGTCCCCACTGGGTGCTGGTTCCCAGTCCGGAGTCCTAGACAAGCTCTCCCTATCTCCTGCTGCCAGGCGGCGGGATGGAGACTTGCACTCTAAGAATGCAAGCTTCCTACTGTCACAGGAGGACCCTGCAACCTTTCAGGGTGGCCAAGATGAACCAAGAACTCCCCGACAAGCAGCAGAAAGCATAGCAGAGAAATAGGAAGATTCACATTGAGAAAACACTTTGGGGGACGTGTTCCGGACACGGAGCCAAGTGCTGCCTCATATGCCAACTCAGGGATCTTCTAGGTGGCAAAGCAATGCGACAGGGCCTGGGGGCATTAGACCACTCAAGGGACAGATGAGCAAACCGAGGCTCAGAAGCATGAGTGACTTTGCTGTTACCACACAGCTATGCAGTGGCAGAGCCAGGATTCAAACAAGGTCAAGAATGAGGTACAAAATGTCCAGCAATCAATAGACTGGTTAAATAAACAGAGGTTTATTTATGGAATACTGAGCAGCCATTGACGTTTCTTGGTGGAAGAATATCTAATAGCCTGGAAAGATGGTCAAGATACCTAGTTGGGTGAGGAGGAAAATGCAGGTTACAAACCAGCATGTGCAGATGGGTTGTTTAAAAATAAAATAAAATACAGAGGATGATTTCCAAGAAGAAAATCAAAATATTAGCAGGGGCTTTCTCTAAATAACAGGAATAGTTGTGATGTCTACTCTGTGACTTGGTCTTCTTTTTTTTTTCACAATGATCATTTTGTAACAAGGACAAATCTGACTCACAAGAGTGCAGACTTTGTTTCTGGGGGGGTTGGTGTCATGGCTGGCACTTTCAGATGAGGACTGAGTGGGCAGGAGGGTGTGGTGGGAAGCAACGCCCTTCCTAGGAATGTATCTGCCTTTTTTCTAGACCTGACAGCAGGCTGGGGAGGCTGGGTGCATGCCCCACTGGGGGTGTCCTGGCTAGCTCTGTGTGCACATGTTAATACCATGCCACCCATCTGGGCCTGTGCTTTCAGGGCTGGGGGGCAGGGCAGAGTTAGACCAAGTGTGTACAGAGGGGGCAGGAGAGCTGGTAAGAGGTGCTTAAATGTGTGCATGTGTATCAAATTTAGGAGAGAAGGTGTCCCCACTCAAAATAGCGAGAGCGGCAACAAGAAGTCAGTCATCTAGAACTGTAGGTTTCAATCTCCAACAGTGTTCTCTTTTTTTTTTTTTTTGCCGTTTTTGGCCAGGGCTGGGTTTGAACCCACCATCTCAGGCATTTGGGGCCAGCGCCCTACTTTTTGAGCCACAGGCGCCACCCTCCGACAGTGTTCTCTTTAAAACATATATTTTAATTTTTTGTAATAGGCTGGGCACGGTGGCTCATGTCTATAATCCAAGAACTTGGGAGGCCGAGGCAGGAGGATGGCTTGAGCTCAGGAGTTGGAAACCAGCCTGAGCAAGAGTGAGACCTCATTTCTACTGAAAAAAATAAAATTGAGAAATTAGGCAGGCATTGTGGTGGGCACCTGTAGTCCCAGCTACTCGGGAGACTGAGGCAAGAGGATCACTTGACCCCAAGAGTTTGAGATTGTTGTGAGCTATGATGATGCCATGGCAAGAGAGCAAGACTCTGTCTCAAAAAAAAAAAAAAAGAATAAGATCCCCATCTTTACTAAAAATAGAAAAAAATAGCTGGGTGTTATGGGTACCTATAGTCCCAGCTACTTGGGAGGCTGAAACAAGGAGGGTCCCTTGAACCCAGAATTTGGAGTTTGCTATGAGCTGTGACACCATGACACCTTAGACTGGGCAACAGAGTGAGACTCTGTCTCAAACATTATATGTGTGTGTATATATATAGTAATAGTTTAACAACATGAAAGTAAGTTCGTCATAATATAACCTACTGTACACACATAACATTAACCAGTATTATAACTATATTATAAAGGAGAACGATAACTTATAATAAAACACGTAATTCAATATACTCGGGAATGACTATATTCAGTATGTGAATACTTAGTGGGCACAACTACAATGGAAGACAACATTCTCATCACCACCAAACCTGCCCACATTTCCAGGATTCTCCCCAGAAGAGAGTCAGCTGAGAACCACTGATTAAAATGACAGTATCTGTTATATAATGAGTGGTTTCTAGAAGCCAGACAAAGTTCAATCCTTCCTATACATGAAGCCGTGTAATCTTCACAACACTATGAGGTAGGTACTATAATTGGCCCCACTTTACCAACGAGAAACAAGCACAGGAGGTTGAGTTACTCATGTAAGATTACACAGCTAGTTTGGTGGTATTTGAACCCCAGCAAACTGGTCTTTCTTAGGGTGGACACACAGCCTAAGTGGATTTGATCAAAGCTGAGTAGCACTTCCTCCAGGTACCCTAACCTGCAGTGTTTCTCAACTTTGGCACTATTGATATTATGGGCTGGCTAATTCTTGGTTGTGGACCCATCCTGTGCATGGTAAGATGTTGAGCAGCGTCTCAGGCTCCTACCCACTAGATGCCAGTAGCACCCTATCCAGTCGTAACAACCCCAAGTATCTCCAGACATTGCCAAATGGCCCCTGGGGGGCAAAACTCAAGTTAAGAACCATTGGTTTAGAGTTAAAAAGGCAGAATCAACTTAATTCAGGTCTAGAGATCTGGGTAGACTGATGGAGTGAGAGAAGGGCAAACCAGCGTTCTAGTGAGGAGGGGCATGGATGACATGTACAGGGGACGTGTGGAATTGGGTCAGGGCAGTCGTGCGTAGTATGTGCAGAGAGAAAAAAAGCTCACAGCTCGGCCCTCATAGCTCAGTGGCTAGGGGCTGGCCATTGCGAACCCAGCCCGGGCCTGCTAAACAACAATGACAACTACAACAAAAATAGCTGGGCGTTGTGGCGGGCGACTGTAGTCCCTGCTACTTGGGAGGCTGAGGCAAAAGAATCACTTAAGCCCAAGAGTTTGAGGTTGCTGTGAGCTGTAACGCCACAGCACTCTACCCAGGGCGACAGTTTGAGACTCTATCTCAAAAAAAAAAAAAAGGAAGAAAGAAAGAAAAGGAAAAAAGCTCCAATCCCAGGGCAAAAAGGATCATAGCTCACTCTAGTCTCAAACACCTGGGTTCAAGCGGTCCTTCTGCCTCAGCCTCCCCAGTAGCTGGGACCACAGGTGCGTGGTACCACACCAGCCAGGTTCTTTTCTTGTCATCCCATCCTGCCCTGGGCAAGGATCCCTGATTAAGACAGCACTTAGAAATGATTTTGGTTGAGGATCCCATGTTGATCAGAATTTATCAGGCCTTTCATTGCTTACCCCTACCAGGAGTTTAGCTTGAGTTTCAGACCCTCCGATGAACCACAGACCACACGTGGAGACCCACCTCTCTTTTGTAATCTCAGCACATTCTCAGCCAGTCTCCCAGCCACACCTTCTAGGTCCTGACAGCCATATGCAGCCTCTTTGGCCTCAGCTGGCAGAGGAGAAGTGAGAGGGCTCCGGGTTCCTGACCCTGGAAGAGTGAGGAGTGGGTCAGACGACTGCCTTGGGCTGATCAGTAAGGAGGTCTGCAGCCCTCCCCTCCCCTCCTGGTGTCTGCTGACCCACTCCGGGGGAAGAGGGGATTCTCAGACAAGCCTTTGGCCACGGCATTTGGCTCTTGACTGGAATAATTCGAGTCAGAGCCAGGAATGATGTCATGCCTCTGCGGGAGAATGAAGGATGACTTTCAGCAAGGCACTTACCTTGGCCTCAGCCCTCTTGTTTGTCAAGTGAGTTGGGGCGGACTTGACAGGTTTTAACATTCCCGTGCTGCCATTCTGATTCGCAGACAGAAGTCCTCCTGGGCAAGTCCCTCTGAGAAAAGTGTGATAGCCATGGCTTTGCATACTCAGCTCTCCTCCCATCCCCCTTCCTCTAGTTTCCCTGGGGAACTTCTCTCCTTTCCAGCTCGTACCAGTGCAGCTGTCAGTCATGGTGCCCTTCCCCGCTTCCAAAAATGTAAAGGTGGGCAAGTGGCCCAGGCCACCCAGTCAGAGGAGCCTCCCTATGTTCATTCATGTATAGGTCCCAAGCAAGCCTGTTAACAGCTTTTCTCTGGGGAAAGACAGAAGCTATGTTTCTGGGGATGTATTAAACTGGAAAGATGTGAGTCTACTGTCATCTTCCTGACAAAGGCAGAAATCCAATCTGAGTTATAAAGCCAGGACACAAAGGGAGACAAAGCTGAGCGCTCAAGAAAGATGAAGCCCTGGTGATATTGTTTGAACCCCTGGATTGAACTGTGCCTGAAGGTGGTACCCAGCTATAGCTTAACAAATTCCCTTTTTGCTTAAGCTACTTTGACTTGGGTTTCTGTAACTTGCAACTGAAACAGACCTAAACAATCCAAGTTTTCAAGGGCAGAACATGTCAGACAGCGTTCTTCTATTTGATTTATTTATTTATTTATTTGAGACAGAGTTTCAAGCTGTCGCCCTCGCCGGCCCCATATACCGAGGGTGGCGGGTTCGAACCCAGACCTGGCCAAACTGCAACAAAAAAATAGCTGGGCGTTGTGGTGAGCATCTGTAGTCCCAGCTACTTGGGAGGCTAAGGCAAGAGAATTGCCTAAGCCCTAGAGCCAGAGGTTTCTGTGAGCTGTGATGCCACCGCATTCTACTGAGGCCGACAAAGTGAAACTCGGTCTCTCTTAAAAAAAAAAAAAAATGAAGCCTGGGCGGCACCTGTAGCTCAAAGGAGTAGGGCGCCAGCCCCATATACTGGAGGTGGCGGGTTCAGCCCCAGCCAAAAACTGCAAAAAAAAAAGAAAGAAAGAAAATGGGGCAGCACCTGTGGCTCAAAGGAGTAGGGCGCCAGCCCCATAGGCCGGAGGTGTGCGTTCAAACCCAGCCCCAGCCAAAAACTGCAAAAAAAAAAGAAGCCTTAAACTTTAATGTGACTGTATTCAGAGATAGACCTTTTAGGGGGTAATTAAGGTTCAATGAAGTTGTAAGGGTGGAGTCCTAATCCAAAAACATTGGTGGGATTACAAGAGGAAGAGAAGATCTCACTCCCTCTCTCTCCATGTGTACAGAGGAAAGACCATGTGAGAAGGCTGCCATCTGCAAACCAGGAGAAGAGCCCTCACCAGAACCCAATCCTGTTGGTCTCCTAATCTCGAACTTTGAGCTTCCCAAACTGAAAATAAATTTCTATTGTTTAAGCCAAGCAGTCAGTGATATTTTGTTTTGGCAGCCCAAGCTAAGACACACTGCCCTTTACCCCCACTGGAAAGTACCCTCTATGTACTCGCCTCTATGCGGGCAAGGAAACAGTTCTTAGCAAGCAAGTCTCAGCAGTGCCCATGCACCAGGCATGGTCCTAAGCACTTTCCACACCTTAGCTCACTGAATCATCATCATAACTCCATAAAGTAGCTAGCATTGTAACCTTTATACAGAGGAAGAAACTGAGGCACAGAGAAGTCAAGGAACCAAGGTAACACAGTAATACTGTAAAACTGGATTAAAAACCCACATTGTGACCACAGCAACCTCAGAATCTCAGCACCAAAAAAAAAAAAGTAAAATAAACAAAAATAAACTCCAGCAGTCCTCCATACTGGGAAACCGGAGAAAAGATATCACAAAAAGACTGCCCGCCACAACCCAAGAGTTGGCAGGATGAGCTGTGCGCAGCCCTGTGTGCAGACGGCTGGCAGTGTTCTGCTGTGCTCCCCAGCTTAGTGTAGTCCAGACGGAAGTGACCTGGCCCCTTGGGGGAGATGCCCTCACATTTAGTAGCGGTGTGACCTTGCCTAAATCATACCGTGAGAATAAGAGGTGGGTGACATCCCCTTATTTCTATGGTTCTAAGCGTGTAGGCACAGTCCCTAGGTGAGGATGGTGCTTTTGAGGGTGTTGTGTGGAGTCATCTGGCTCAGAATGACCCCTGAGGAGCTGGGAGGTGGGGACAAGGGTAGTCCAAGTACAGATTCCAATCTTGCCCTGAGGAGGGCAGCAGAATCTGCTTTGTGCCCACATATCCCCAGGTGCTGAAACTTAGGACTCACCTGCAGGTCCAGTCCCTTCCAGACCTTTCCAGAAGCCTTACTCAACTCTGGTGGCCAAGTGCCAAAGTGCCATGACCTCAAGACCTATAATGGTTCCCAAGTCTTTGTCTGATGGGGCATTGAACCCTTCCAAGACCCAGCTCCTTGTGTCCTGTGGTCCCCAATGCCCTGGACGCTGGGTTCAGAGGGAAATAGTGGGTCTTAGCCTCCTAGGACAGGGCCTCAGATAGCAACCCAAGGCCCTGGGTGAGAGAGGCTGAGGCTGGAACCAGAGACTTGGCCCATCTGGGGCCTCCTTGTGATGGCACCCATGGCCCAGCAGGTGTCGCTGTGTTGCCAGCGGGATGAAGGGTGGTGGGGAAAATCTCCACTATCCACCCTAGGGACTGGGGAAGTATAGGCAGGAGCAAGGCAAGGGCCCATCCCCAACCTTGAGACCCTCAGAAGCACCCACAGGAGGCCCATGTCTTGGTGTCCATCAAAGGCCTGAACTGAGATAAGGGCGGTACAGAGGGACAGTGCTTGGCCTGTCCGCACGCCAGGCCTTCTCACCCAGCAAGCACCCTCAGACACGCCCAGTGCCCCTTTCCAGCGCTCAGCCCAGCTGCCTGGGTGCTACTCTCTAAGCCCCAACCTGCACTGGGTTTTCAGTGGGCGTGTAGGCAACTGTCCTTGGCTCCAGACCCAAGCAAAGCTGCTTTAAAATCAGGCAGGGCTGGGAGGTTAGGACTGTCCATCATTTCCAGCTTAGCCTGAAGGCGAGTCACTCTGAAACCAGCCCTCCTCTCCTTGCTGACACACACACACACACACACACACACACAGAGGCTTCTTTCCCATCTCCTCTGCCTAGAGAGGAAGCACGCGGTTTGGATTAGTTTTCTTTCTTTCTTTTTTTTTTTTTTTTGTCTGCACCAGTTCTAGCTTCTGACCCCCAAAGCTACAAACACAGGAGAACCTCAGCGTTTCAGGACATGCCACCTGCCTAGACCCCATCTGTCAGGGGTCAGGATGGCTCACACTGCAGGTCCCAGAGCCTGCCGGTAGGTCCTATCTGGTCTGAGAGGTCAGAGGTCAAGTTACAGTTCCAGCCTTTCTGGTTTGCCAGGCCAGCCTTGGGGAGGAAAGGTCTGAATGAAGAGGGGACTGGAGGGCAGGTATGGTGTGGGGCCTGCCCCTCCAGCTCCAAGTCCTCTCTCTGACTCTTCTCCAGAGACGAAAATCAAAAAGAGGCGAGGGGAGGAAATGCAGCAGTTCAGTGTGAGACCAAAAAGGAGTGTGGGATGGGATGGCTGCCTTAGGAGCACACTTATTTAGGAGGTTCTGGGTTTGGCCCATCAAACCCTTCTGACCAAACTATACAACCTCATGACTCCCAGAAGCTCTGTTCAGTTTCTAAGGCACATCTGTGCAATTCTATCCAAACTCTTGCACTCATATAGATGTGCATGTGTGTGTGTGTGCACACACGCATGACCAGGCAAGTCAGCGGTGCCAGTATCGTTGTGTTTGGGAGTTCTGGAAGAAAGCCTTTTCCTAGAATTGTTGCATGTCAGAGCAGCAAAGGAACTGAGGGCTCCCATGGGCCACTCAAAGCACAGAAGGAGAGAAGATTAAGGTCCAGGAGTTGAATCGTATGCTGCTGGTCACTGGCAAGTGAACAACCTAATAAAATTTGCCATAGCCTTGTCTTAGCTGGTATGTGAGTTCCCCGGAGGTCAGAGACAGAAGCACCGTGGAAGAGGAGTATCAAGATATTTGTTTTCTCTTCTGCCTGTGGCAGCAGCAGGGATGGTGGCAGCACCTGGTGCCAGCTGTGCCAACCCCAAGCAGGACAATGAGCAGAGGGCTGTGAAAGAACGCGTGTAAGTAAGGACTACGCTCTGGGGACAAGTTTCTGTGGTTGGAATCCTGGCTCTATTGCTTATTACATGTTTCTTACCATCTCTGCACCCCAGTTTTCTCATCTGGAAAATAGGGGCAATATACCACCTTCCTCACAGGGCTGTTGTGAAGATCAGATGGTGGGATACATGCACTTAGAAAGAGGCCTGGGGCTTTCGGCCACAGATGCCATCTTCCAGGAATTCACCAAAATGATGAACACACAGGGAAAGAGGAGAGGCACCCAATACATGTTCTCCAGGCCTTTTAGAAAACATGGAGTTGTGCCTTTGGCCACATCCATGTGAATCTACAAGAAAAATGATATTGTAGACATCGAGGGAATGGAAAAAGGCCTGTCCCACACACGTGACCATGGCAAAAGTGGAAGAGTCCGCAGTGTTACCCAGCATGCTGTTGTTCTTGCCAAGAGGATTAATGTTCGTGTTGAGCATATTAAGCACTCTAAGAGCCAAGATAGCTTCCTAAAAGGCGTGAAGGAAAATGATCAGAAAAACAAGGAAGCCAAAGAGAAAAGGTTAGCTGGTACTAACCTTGCAAGTTAGCAAGGTTCAACTGAAGGGCCAGCCTGCTCCACCCAGAGAAGCCCACTCTGTGACAACCAATGGAAAGGAGCCGGAGCTGCTGGAAACCTATTCCCTGTGAATTCGTGGCATGATAACACCACGCATAGCATAGGCCACACGAGAACCAAGAGAACCAGTTGAAAGGGGGCATAAAGTGCTGAGACCTGATCCCCATGAATTCATGGCCTAATAGGCATAGCAAGCTTTGTCGCAGCCAATGGAAAGGACACTGAGCTGCTGGAATCACTTTCCTATGAATTCATGGCATGACAGTTGTAAAAAAAATAAACAAACACTACTCTAAAAAAAAAAGAAAGAAAAAGGAAAGAAAGGAGCCTGGTGTGCATAAAAGCTCAGTAGAGGTGCATCCTGTGACCATTCCCTGCTTGCACCTTCACCAGGACTCCAGCTAGCCTGCCTCACCTCACAGTTAGTCCAAGGCTCACCTCCTGGGGAGTTCCAGCTCACAGACTTGGCTTTTATTAATTTACTTTGTAATTCCCTAACCTGACCTGCAGATGTTTCATATAAAAGAGCTTGCCACCTCCTGGTGACAGTGAGGACTGCAGGCAAGTTGCTTAGGGCCCAGCTTTGTCCTGTGGTGGGAGCTAGGGCTTGGAGTGGGCTGAGAGCCTCGAGCGACAGGCTGATTCTTCCCCAAGTGGTGAGGCTGGTGTCCTTGGGACAGGATGCTGTATATTATCCTACTTGCTGGACTCTTGTGGTGTTCTTCAAAGTATGTATCCGGTAGAGGATTCCTGCCTTGTGGAGCCTGCTGGCATCAGCACAAAGAGCTATTTCTTTGTGTTTCTTATTTTTATGATTGTCATTTGCTTTACTCTCTTCATTTCCACCCCAACCCCCACCCCTGATCCTCTGGCTGTTCACTGCCTGTTAAAACCAACAGAAGTTGGCTCGGCGCCTGTGGCTCAACGGGCTGAGGCGCCAGCCATGTACACCTGAGCTGCCGGGTTCGAATCCAGCCTGGGCCCGCCAAAAGACAATGACAGCTGCAACCAAAAAATGGCTGGGCGTTGTGGCGGGCGCCTGTAGTCCCAGCTACTTGGGAGGCGGAGGCAGGAGACTCGCTTGAGCCCAGGAATTGGAGGTTGCTGTGAGCTGTGATGCCATTGCACTCTATCCTGGGTGACAGCTTGAGGCTCTGTCTAAAAAACAAAAAACCAACAGAAGTTGCGGAGCCAGCCTTGTCTTCATTTTAAGGTGAGGACCTGAGCACGGAGGGATGTTTATCTGTGGCTGGTGTGAGCTTTGCTGAGCCACTGAAACTGGGCTGGCCAGGGCCAGGTGACTTCCCTTCCCTAGTAACAGCTGCAGAACCACGGAGGGGAGCACTCCTGGGATCTGGCCCCTGGGGTGGGTCCATTTAAAGAAGCCACACTTGAGCCTGAGCCTGGCAGAGCTGACAAGAGGGAGGAGCGTGGGCTCCATGCTGGCATGAGGCCCACCTGTCTCTCCGCCCCTTCAAGAACTCGTGACAAACAACCTTGCCTAGTGTCCAAGCACCTGCCAAGCCCTGTCATATTAAAACCTTGGAAGACTCCACAAGGAGTCCAATTTCATCCCAGCAGGTGGGGAAACCAAGGCAGCAAGAGCCCAATGTGACCAAGGTCACACACAGCGCTGGCAACAGGAGGCCAGGCATCCAGGGCTGCAGGCTATGCACTGACCCAGCCAAGGCTCGGGCCCTGCACAGAGAGAAATGAACATCTCCCACATCATGTCAACAGCAGAGCCCAGAGAAAGGCCCAGAGCTTTCCACCCATGAATCCTCACAGTGGTCCCCTCTGTCCTGGGGAAACTGAGGCTCCCCTGAAACCCTCTCGGACGGTCAGGTCCATGCCAGGAATCCTGCTCTCAAGCAGTCCAGATCCCAGTGGAGTGCCTGAAACACCAGACATCAAAACCCTGGCAGGCCTAGAGAGAAGGGAAGCTTAGTCATGACAGCAAAAATGAAGCAAACCAAGAAACCCAGAGAGGGGAGGAAGGACAGAGGCCAAGAGTGCCTCGAGGCAACCTGAAAACTCCTTCAGACTAAAGCAGGCCCACACAGCAGAGCGTTCCCCTGCCAGGAATGCCTGGTGTGTTCCAGCGCCCTTTGGGTTGGGCGGGGTGTGCCGGTCCATAGGCACGCACAGGTGTAGGTCCAAAAGTCTCACGAAGGTGACAGAACAGTAAGCACGCTCTGGTGCTCCGTGTGGACACACATGTTTGGGCACACGAGCGCACGTGGGCCAGGCGTGCAAGCCCACAGGAGTGCGTGTGTGTGTTTGCGTGCAGTCTACAAACATGTTTTCACAAAGCTCAGGGAGAAGCAATCAGTCATCTCCAAGGAATCTTAGCAACAGCCATCCCCAGAAAAGCCTCCTGCCAGCTGGGGCAGTGATGAGTCAGCACAGGCGGCTGCAGGGGGAGGCGGGGGAGAGCTGGGACGGGGCACAGAGCAGCCTCTCCCTGCCCTGGGAAGGCCTCCAGGCCCAGCCTGGCCGCCACACCTGGGTCACTGCTCTGGCACTGATGTTCGAGAACACATTCCTGGAACTGGCCAGCACAGGCGGCTGGAGGGTTTTCCCCTCCTCCTCCCTCTCCCTCTCCCTGTCCTGTCCTGCCCCACACCCGCCCTTTTATTTTTCCTTCTTGCTGCAAAACCAAAACACCCCATTCAGGCGCAGCAGCCAGATGGTAGGACCTGGCCAAGGGGTTGGGATACAGGAGCCATCTAGCCAAAGCAGGCCAGGGGATGAGGACACCTCTGGCCAGTCACAGAAGGGGCCCTACTAGGGATTGCTGAGCTCTACTGAAGTCCTACAGGGCAAAAGTGTCATGGTCTGGGGCTCCAAGGAACAGGAGATCAAAGTGGTGGCTCCCAGGGAAATGGACTGAGTCTCTCTACCCCAGAAGCAAGGCCAACGTTGCTAACACAGGATGAGGCAAGAGGGTGACCACGGAATAGAGGCGCACAATTATTAAATCACAACTCCACTGCCTGAGTGCATACCCCGAATTATCTCCTTCTACAGATGGGGAGGGGAAGGTGTAGACAGGTGAAAAGAGTTAGCCCAAGGTCCTGCAATTATCAGCCATGGAGCTAGATGGAACTAAACCAGGTTAGAGCTAACAGGGGTTCTTCCTAGATTGTATCTCGCCACGTGTGCTGGAATCACAGCACCTACAAAAAATAAACAAAGTAAAAACCAAAAAAGGGGAGTGCTGTCCCCTACCCATCTCCCGCCCCGCAAGCACACAGATCTGGGGGAAGAGCCATCTGCAATCTCAGCAGCAGCGGTGCTAACAGCCTGGCCCAGCCCCAATCCCTGGCCTCTTTACTGGAGGCAGGAAATGAATAAAAGCTAAATGAGTTTGAAAATGCCAGGAGGCAGTGTTTATCCCCTTCCTCCACCCCTCCCCCTGGCAAGGACCGTGTATAGTTACAGTTTAATCTTGGAAATGCCAGACAGCTGTTCCCCGTTGCTAAGAGACCGGCCTATATTATGCAGATGTCAGGGACCTCAAATGTCTGCCGGAAATTACAGATCATGTCGGAGGAGCCCAACGGCCATCTCGAGGCTGGGGAATCGCAGTGGGAGACCCCTTAGGGGGATGGCAGGAATGAGGAGCCCACCCCTTCCGGTCCCTTCTGGAGGACTGAGGCTGTACCCTGTCTCCCATGCTCCCCCACTATGGCCACTGCGCAGATGCCCGCATCTGTCTCCTCGTCCCACCTCCAGTTTTCCTTCTGGGACATCTCTGGATTCTACTCCTGAGGTCTCCTCACCTGGAACTGAAAATGGACAGACAGACACACACATACCCTGGACTTCTCCCTACCCCACGGAAACCCAAAGGGGGAGCTATCACCGTGGCAACTTCAGGCTACCTGAGCTGTTGCAGCACTGGTCCGTCAGGGAGGGGAGCCGTAGTCTGGGAAGGGGGCTTCTCTAACCAAAACCTGATGGAAAGTGACAGGGAATTCACCTGGGCCCTGGGCTGGGAGGGGAGCTGAAGCATCGCCTCGCTTAGGCTGCAGAGGCTGCTAGGTAATGCCAAGGGAGGCAAGGGCACACACTGGGTCTTCAGGATGTCCCTGAGGCACTGTAGGGGTGGGGAAGGGTAGGCTGGGGCCCGAGTGCAGAGTGGGTGCAATGTTTCCCTGACAGCCCAACAGGTACCTCGAGGACAGAAACTTTCTCTCACCCTCAGGCATCCAGGTGCTATCTGCTCTCCCTATTACCAGCTATGTGACCTTGGCCTTCCTCCTGCTGAGCAGTAGCTACCATATAAAATAAAGCCAGGCATATTTCCCATGTCATAAAGGGGGCTTTGATGATAGGAATGGTGTGCGCATGTGAGAGAGTGCATGTGTGTGAGGTGCGTGTGTGTGTGTGTGTGTGTGTGTGTGTGTGCGCGCGCCCATAAGTGGAAATGCTTTAGGGAAAGGTTCTCAGAAGCCCCCTGAAAATAGTGCCTGATTACCATCCATCTGGCCTTCTTAGAAAATGCTGGTGAGGCTCGGCGCCTGTGGCTCAACGGGCTAAGGCGCCAGCCACGTACACCTGAGCTGGCGGGTTCGAATCCAGCCCGCCTGCCAAACAACAATGTCGGCTGCAACCAAAAAATGGCCAGGCGTTGTGGCGGGCGCCTGTAGTCCCAGCTACTTGGGAGGCAGAGGCAGGAGACTCGCTTGAGCCCAGGAATTGGAGGTTGTTGTGAGCTGTGATGCCACAGCACTCTATCCAAGGTGACAGCTTGAGGCTCTGTCTCAAAAAAAAAAAAAAA